>CM034470.1:15562466-15575683 GCA_019925255.1 Litchi chinensis | reverse complement strand
ATAATTCCAAAAAATAAAAAAATAATAATTAAAGAGATTTTCTCAATTTTTATTTTGAAACTCATCAATTATACATTTAAATGGATGAGTTGAAATCTTATATATATATGTATGTATGTATATTAGCAAAAGGGTTTGATTTCTAAAAAATTAAGTAGTACTATCTACTAAGTATTAGTTTTCATATGTAATATTAGATTGTTAAATAAAAGGGAAATAATTATTAGAGAGATTTTCAAAATTTTTACTTTGAAACTCATCAATTGTATATATGAATAGATGAATTGAAATTTAATCCATATTGACCATCTTGCATGGTTACGTTTTCTTTTTTAATGAGATATGGTTACATATTATATATATTAGCAAGAGAACTACAATTAATACCTATCTTTTTAATCTCTCAATGTGTAACCTCTTAAAAGTGAAAACACTAGCTTTTTTTTTTTTTTTTTGTGAATCTCTCAACACCCAACGTCCGAAAAATGAAAATCCTGACTATTTTAATTCTCTCCATGTGTAACTGTTTAAACCAAAAACTCTAACTTGTATGTATTATTTATTATTTCCAATATTCTTAGTTTCTATATATGTAGAGTGTGAATTGGAAACAGATCTATTTTCAGTTTAATAATGTTATTTTGCTTCATTAGCAATTCGTTTTTAAATGATATAGCATCCATTTTGGCTTTGCCAGCTCATATATATAGTTCCTTTTAATTCATTAAAACGCAATCATTTTAACTCGAACTTTTTAACATTTATCAAATGAATCATTTAAAAGAAAAATTAAAAACAACCCAAACTGATTCTATGATTACTTGAGGATTGCTTCACCTTTTAAAGATTATTTCTAAACCAGATATTCAAATATACTATTACACTATTGGTATAGCAAGAAAATTCAGACAGTCCATCATATATATGTACTCCCTTCCTCGTTATGTCTCTGTCGTCACTTGCCAAAAGTTACATGAGATGGATTCTTATGAATATAGAGACATGCCCAAACAAATTAAATTCACATGCTGAACTGCAAATCCCCATGGAAGTTTTTAAACAGTGACCGTATCTATGGAATCTTTTAGAATTAGTTCAAGACGGAACAAAAAAGCCTACCAATTGTCTCTTAATAATGAAAAATTGTACAGTTTAGCAAAAGAGGTAATTTTAAATAGCTTATTGGAAAAGGAATCATAAGAAGGGATTTGTTCCCTTCAGTGTAAGCAGAGAATTGAACATCTATTAAAATTAAGTTCAATTAAGTTCACCTGCCCGAATAACTTATTATTATTTTTTTTCTGTGGAATCGATGTAATTTTATTTTCAATAACCTTTAATAAACATTGTAATCATAAATTAAAAAAAAAATTAAAGGGTCGTTCATATTCCACTTATCAGTTATTATTTAATGAGTCTAAATTGGATTCATTTAATTAGTTATTTTTGTTATTTTTAAGTGGTCAAAAAACTTAACATTGCTTAAAAAAAATAATAACTTCAAATAAAAAGTTAAAAATTTAAATTATTGCTTATCACCTAGTCACTTAATTCATTGTTATTAAAATATTTTATTCCATAACCGTAATTCTAAGAATAACATAAAATTTTAATAACTTATAAAATAAATAGATAACATCACAATTAAAAAAAAAAAAAATTGCCTTGAAGAGAGATTGGAGAAAGTAATTAGACTCCTAAGCTTGATTCCTTGAGAATAATGAGCAATTTCTGCTAGTATATGAGAAACAAAACTAGAAACAATAATCGACAACCCTAACTTATGCATTAAATAAATAACTTGAAAATTAGAAAAAGTTATCTTGAAAGAGAGATCAGAGAAAAATAAAAGGTAGCACGAGAGAAATACAAAGGTATGGAGACAAACAAGAAGGAATGGTGTTAGCTAAGATGGTAGAAATTAGAATGGAGGATAAATGAATGGGTTGTGAGCTATGGTGACTAAGTCAGCAATGAATAGTGAGAGTGTGATCAGCAAGGAGAGAGCATGGAGTAAAAATAAGTTAGAAATACAAGTATACATATAATGACAATTTTGTAATTAACTAGTAATGTGAGGATAATAGTTAAAGTGTAAACTAAATGATATTTTCATAATACTTTATTTTTTTTCTTAAATCCTTATATATAATTTTACATCAGTAACTACTGAAATTAATTAAGTTAATGTATTATATGTGAGTCGTTTTTAAGCATAAGTAGTTAGTATTCTTATACCTTTTAATCAACAAAAATTTGAATTTAACTATACACATTGGCAGACCCAATATGAGTCTAAGGAGGCAAGTGCCTCCCCTCAAATTCCAATACATATATATATATAATTAAAATTTCATTGTTTTTCAGTTTTTGTATATATCATTTCCTTTTAAAATTTCTTTTACAGGTTATTGACTTGTAGTGTTTATTTTGTTTCCAGTTCTTTTGTCTTCTAGCAACCAACATTAAATTTTCTTTTTGTCTTTCATCTTCTTCTGCACAATCATCAACAATATATTTGTATAATCAAAATATTGACAATTGTTCTTATATTCTAAATTAATAAATATAGCTTTATTTTATTTAAAATTAGTTATTTTTCTTTTTAATTTTTTTATACTTAATAATTTTAATTTGACATATATCCAACAATGAATTCTAAAATATCAAATTTTAATTTACTACATTTAATCAATAAACCCTAAAATCACAATTTTTATCATATATTTAATAGTCCTAGTTTTTTTTTTTTTTTTTTTGAAATGAGAAACCTTTTATAAACCAAAACTCAAAGGGAACAAAGAACAAGCGTTGGTATAGTCCTAGTTTTACTTAATTGAATATAGAATACATAGTTAGATAGTAACTTGCTTACTTACGTGGAGCCATATGTTTTCAATAAAATTGATAAAGAGATTATAATGATTTAAAATAAGAAATATAATCGAGAAAAATGATAACAATATATAATTTATGCTGTTTTTATTTTTTAATACCTAGGTTAAAACTTTTTGAGTTTTAGAATCTTTTATTCATATAAATTAAGTGCATTATTTGTTTGACTTTATATGAATTTTATTATGTTATCAAATTTTTATTTTTATAAAAAATTATGGAGACAATATTTTTAATTTTCATTATTATTATTATTATTTCCTATAAATGTCATTTCTCGTGAGAATTTTCCATCATTGACTAAATGCAATATTACTTACCATCTTATAATATTCTAAAATTATATTTTCAAAATAGTATAACTACATATATATATATATATTACTTTTTTTTTGTGGGTAGGTGTATTTTCAAATTTTAAAATAGGAAATTAATTTTTCATTTTCAAATGAAAATTATCCAAAAATGCAAGTAAAAAGAAAATTACCGACCATCCCTTAATTGTACTCAATTATTACTCTCTTCAACTTTTTTTTTCCATATTTGTTTTCTTCGGTATTTGTTAAATCTGTCGTTCACTCTCTCTTCCAGTAGAAATAGTTTCAAACTTTACTGCCAATCCTGGCACAGGCCTGCACTTTTTCCTTGTACACCAAATCAAACCGTTTTCTTCTTTCTTGAGTTGGGTTTTACCAGATATTTCTCTGAAAAGCACCAAAAAAAAAAAAAAAACCTAGAAGGACTTTAACTTCATCAGGTTAGTTTAAAACGCATCTTTTTTCGTTTAAATTCGCTCTCTATCACTCGCTCTGGTATAGTTTTCTTTTCTTTCCCCTTTCCGTTTTTCGTTTTCTTTTCCTTGGTCTAATCCTCTTCTACCTTCACTAAATATAGTAGAGCTTGACAAAATTCAAAATCACTCTCTAAATCAGAATCATCTTATTTCTTTGTATACGAAATCGCATACTTCTTCTTCTGCTTCTTCAAAGTGGTGGTTCTGAGTTCTCGTTCTTTTAAGGTATAATTTAGACTGTAATTTATGAACAAATTAACTGCTTCTGCTTTTTGTCACAACTCTTGCATGATAAGTGCTAAAACCATTTTTCCCTTTTTCTTTTAGGAATGTTAAAATCTCCTGGCAAACTTGTAGCTATATGCAGTTGCTACCTCAACTTATCTATCCAAGGTACCTATGCCAATATCTCTGTATGTATGTATGTAATATGTCACAATATTGGTATATAGCGTGTATTTTTTGTGATTTTAATGTTTGAACTTCCCGTTGAATGATCCTCATTAGTTTGAATTGTTGTGCATCTACTTTCGTTTTAGGATTAACCAGATATTTTATACAATACTAAAATCTACTTAAATGTACACTGTTTTGAGATTTAACAATTTTCTATATTTGGAATAATATGGGTTGATATAAAGATAGGCTTTTCAAATTTACAACTGGAAATTGTGAAATCGAGTAACTTCACGTCCTGAAACTCTTCAACAATTTGTGCCAAAAAAGAAAAGGAAAAAAAAAAAAACCACTCCCATGAAGAAGTCAAACTCATGTTAATTAATATGAACAAATGAGTTAAAACAATTGCCTTTTTATGTGATATAAAATATAATATTTTTTATTAGATTTATTTAATAACTAAAAATATGAAGTTGAGATTTTATCGGACATATCATTATGTATTTCTATTTTCAAGGATGGAAATGCTAAATCATCATCATGTCTTTTTTTTTTGGGTTTTCTTTTGCATTGTCGTTAGTCCCATTTCACGATGGACTAGATTATAAATTTCGAGTTAATAAGTACTTGATGAAACAAAAAGGGCGTTTGTTTGCCAGAGGACACGGAATCTGCGCCTTCCTTTTGCATGATTGGACGTGAAAATTATTCTGTCTTATCTGGTGAAACTGATCAAAGGGTATTTTGTTTACTGCAATTTAGCTTTATAAGCAAAAATATCAGCACCCCAGCCCCACGGGCCAGGGAAGCGTGCCACATTTGTACAAAAATTAAAGGTCCTCTATGTATAGAATTAGATCAATACATATATTTGTAGGCATATATGAGATACAAAGAGTCCATGCTTTCTTATTCCAATCTTTGTTTTGTTTTGTTTTTTTTTTTTTGTTTTTTAATGCTAGATTAATATCAATAAGTATTGTCAACAGAGATAGGATAAAAACATAAGTCAAATGAACCAAAAATAATTTATAAGAAAGGGTAGCAGTCAATATATTAAATATAATCATAGAACATCTCAAATCTAGACCCGAAATAATGCAGTAATTACTTGTTGTAGGGAGTCGATCTATAGTTGCTGACATAGTGTAAGACTCGTTGGTTAACTTCAAAGGACCTGACAACCTGTAAAAGTAAAACAAATAAAGCGCATGTAATCTTAACACCAGGATGATGTCGGCCGAAAATATTTTGATGCTTAAATTAGAAATAAAAAGAAGAAATATAAGAATGAATAAAACAAGTAAAGTACACTCGACAAAAGGTTATAATATTGTCGTTCGTCGGTACCATGAAGCAAGAATTATTGATATTGGGAGATGCAGTCTGGTTGTATGTCAGTCATTCTCTAGCTTTTAAGACTGACTATCCTTCGCGTGGGAGAGCAAGAGAGTTGAAGGTGGACTTGGAACATGCCTTTAATGTGTAGGTTGTTAGTTACCACTACATCCAAAAGTTTAAGCTGGTAGGAAATGACCCAAATATAGTATTTAAGACTTGAGATTGACACGTGACACGTCCCCTCATGTGTAACATGGACAGATGACAGATGACGGACACATACTACGTACCTTTTACCGTATAACATGTGTAACGAGATGATTTTGAGATAAAGGGAGGGAGAAAGGATTTGAACTAGGGACCTCCAAGCTCTGATACTATATTAGTTACCACTACACCCAAAAACTTAAGTTGATAGGAAAAAGCTCAACTATAGTATTTAAGACTTGAGGTTGACACGTGACATAAGTGACCGAGAATGAAGGTGTCTAAGAGTATAAGAGCCTGAAGGAATTTTGGTAAAGTGACAATATAATAGAAAATTTGACAATTCCCTCTCTCTAGTTGCTCTCCCCTTATTATAGGTGGGGAGAGAGCCGTAAGGGGTGCATTAAAGCAATAGGGATCAAGGAATTCATTTCGTTGATCCACGCTTCAATGTTTTACTGGTGAAAATCTCACCAGTCAACCCCCTTTTAACTGAAGACGTTAAGATACGTGATTCCTTCTTTTTCAAATACAGTCCACTCTCATTAAAGAGGTCATGAGCTGGCAAAAGAAGATGCTTAGGTCGTTTCTGGGTTTTAGGCTTGGGTTGACTTATGGCTTGACGTTCGATCGAGCTGGATCGATTTGTGGGCTTATCAATTGGGTTATACATTGGCCCAATCATTTCCATTCATTGGGCCTATATAATTTTTTCCATTACACTCATAAACGTTATAACATCACATCATCTTTTAATCTTTTTAGGATCTATATGATTAGCTTCAAGTATGAGCAGTTATTTCCCATCCAAAGATTATGTTCAAACAATTGCGACACTCAAAAAATCTTAAGTGGGCCCATTTGTTTAGCGTTGTGGATTCACTGCATATGTCCATCCAATAGTTGGTACATTTAATTCAGTCCATGAAATGGTTAGTTTGCACTGGAAAGGGAACTACATTTTTGAACAATTATGACCACAGGTTAGGATTCTTATAGAATATGAGTGAATTTGACACTTTTCATTTCATGCTTTCCAGTCATTAGCAACAATTCAAGTTGTAATTAATTACGCATGCAAACTAGAAAGATAATAATGTAGTTAAGATTTTATTTGTTCCCTTTGTGCTTTATAATTGTTTGTCTAATACATCCGGTGAGATGCATTTGATGCGATGCACAAAATCATGTAATGCATTGTGGATAATCAATTAAATGATTTTTTTATATCATATAATATGTTTTTATTGGTTGTATACATTATACTTGGAGAACTGAAAGTTTCCTTCTATATATGAAAACATTTTAAATAATTGTAACAAATTCATATAATAAAATCCTTCATATGCCTGAAATGCTAATAGATATCAAATTGTTTTTGCCATCTAATTAATTAATTAAGTGGATAACACAAATGAAGAACTAAACCAGAAATTATTCTCCTATTCTGATTTTTATTTATTTTTTTATTTTAATTCTCAACCTTCCTACAACCAAACTTGTGAATATATATATAGTATCATGATAGTGAGTATGAAAAGTATTTTGATTCAATTATTTAAATTGTGAAATTAGGGTTTAACATATTAGGAAAAATTAATAGACATGGAAAGTATTTTAATTCATTTATTTAAATCAGATTATTTACAATAGTTGTTTTGTTTGAGGTTATTTTTGTCATAAACTTTTTAACTAAAAGCTAGGTGTGGAAATCGGAACATTGGGCAATATCCATGCGATACCCAACATCCAGTCAAGATGATAGTAACGAGCCGCGCTTATATGAACGTAAAATCCATTCAATATAATACAAAAGTTCTCATAATCACAGAAAGATTTATATAATCCAGACTCCAAAAGATGTTTGAGGATTAATTACTGTAAGTAGAGAAGATTTAGTGCTTTGCCTTCAGTAACTATATGTGAATGATAAGGTCAGATGATTTTTCATTTCATGATTGCCCTGTAGCTAGCTAATGCTAACTTGGTCCAGTACGTTCAGTTCAGGTTTTTCTCACATGACGTTCTCTTAATTAATTAGTTGTAATTGAGCTAGCTCCTGTGATGGTTCCTTGAGTTCATGAATTGGTTTGTGGTCTGGTTATTTCCCAGCATGTGCCTTGTATGGTTTATGATTCAATGGATCATAGAATATTCTATATCCTGTTACTTTGTTATATTTTCTGGAGTTCATTAATGGCTGTTACTTGAAGCACTAAAAATGTTGCAAGTTTGTGGTCTGGGTAATAGGCATTAAGCTTCTACACTATTGGATTGTACCATCCATTTGTATACATACTCCTCTTATTTTTTATGTCTTTAATGTGAAATTCATTTCATCTCTTTTACTTCACATGTAGCAGTATTTAACACTTCCCCTTGTATGTAAGCTCGGGTCGGCTTTAAATTTACTACTTTTTTTTTTTTTTTTTTAGTTACCAATATTTTTTGATAGAGTTAAGCTCAAACCCAATATGATATGTGTTAAAGGCTCTGATAGCATATTAAGTTTCTATAGTTGACTTTTCATATTCGTAGATAGTCTTACAATCCAAAATACTACTATATTGGGTTTTGGCATATATCCATTTGTATATATACTCTTCTCTTAGTTTTTATGTTTTCAATGCGATTCATCCCACCATTTTTGTTTCACATGTGGGACTGTTTAATACTATCTAATTAGCAAATAAGGACAGACATAATAATGGAAGGTTAACAACATTGCTCAGGACTTTCTTTATACAAAATTAAGGTTTTTTAGGTGTAAAATTTCTTTACTTAGTAAAGTAACACATTTAGTTTGGCTAGAAAATTGACCTTGAGTCAATACTTAATTGCTTTCAAATTTGTTAAAATAAAGGTGTAATTACATTCATAAAACGACTTGGTATCTCTACTCCGACGCATCTATGCAGCAATCCAGTCTCCAGTATAGGAAGTTTTGTTATTGGTAAAGTTATGTTATAGGTAATGTAGATTAATCTAAGGGCTAAGATAATTACCATGGTTGTGCTCTTTCTCATACGCTCTTAACTCGGTTCCCGATTGCGCTAGCATTATCACTCATCAGAGATGAGAAACAACGCATAGTGCTTTTGACTCAAAATGAGCTGGTCAAAATTATTTCAAAGTATTCCCTCTTGTGTTCCTTGTCATAAAATACAGGGTTTGTCCTCTCCTGATCTGTGAAAATTTCTGGATTATTGCTCAAGTGTTAGTTAAAATTTGTGTAGTAATTATCGAAATTGGTAGGGGGCTTGAATTAATGAAACTGTTTTTATTTGAAAAGGGGAGAGGAATACATTTTTTTTTTTTTTTTTTTTTTAAGTAGAGGGGATAGAAATACAATCTGATGTTGTAGAGAATCTTTTTGTTTCATTTTTGGCTTGGCGCACAAATGAAAATTCTACCCTTGGTTTATGCAAGTTGTAATTGAGCTACACCTACATATATACAGCCATTCGTTTCAGATAAGACACCTTTACAAACTACTATATTAGATTTTTAGAGCGTTATTTACCAGACATTTGTAGATTTCTTCTCATATGGCATCTCTAAAGAATTTTGTAGGCCCTCAAACGTGCATTGATCCTCACACTTCTAGTAAAAGCAGTTTTGTGATACTTTTTTACTTCTCATCAGTTTTTTAGTTTAGAAATATATGTTAATTCTATATTGTATTGTCACTTGTTTTAAAGAAATAATTGTATATACTATAGCTCATTTGGGAATTATGAAATGATTTTATTGTTGGATATATATAATTAGATTAATAAAAAATATTCATTATTATTATATGAGTCTACATATTAGAATAATTGTTATTAGCAAAGAGCCAAATAAGATATTTTAATAACTACCAAATAAGATATATAAGTGATTTATGACAATAATGTTGTCTTAAGATCAATGCATTTGACGTTGTCGTAATTAACCTATAACAACATGCATGAAATGTTGCCTTAAGCATCAATAGCAACTTGCGCATCATGTTGCCTTCCACGTCTATGGCAATATGTAGCCAATGTTGTCATAGACGTCTATGACAATATTAATTGCACGTTGCTGTATAACCTATCGTAACATGTAATGCGCGTTGCCATAAGATCTAAGACAACGCGCGCTGCATGTTGCCAAATCTTTCAACACTATGGCAACATGCTTATCAGCAACTTGCTCCCGCACATTGTAAAAGGCTACGGCAATGTATTTCGCACGTTGCCGTAGGCCAAATTTCTTATAGTCTCCAAGCGTGCCTTCGAGCTGTGTCTTCCATTCTTTAGTTCTTGTTAGTGACCAATGCCCCCTAAAGGTATTTTGTAGATATTTTATGGGTTGTCAACAGTCTAATTTTTACCAAACTGTGGAAATAATATATTTCAATCTATGAAGAAAGTATATAAAAACTCACTAATCCATTCACGTGTACGTGATCTCCAAGTCAATTTGTAAATAGTAGATATGTGTATAAAATTATTTTGTCTTCCTTGATTGTAATACTCCTCCTTATAGCACAAGGGCCTGATATAGATATTATCTAACGGAGACATGTAGTCTTCACTTTTCCTTTCGAGAATCTATATCCCAAAACTTATCTACTAGTTAAAGAATTGGCTCACAAGATTATATTTAATATTTGTACCAGCTCTGGCTACTAATGTATGATTTGGTAGCTCTTGCACTCAGATATCAGTTTTTTCACCTTATAGAAGTCTTGATATATCAACGTGATGGGCCAGTAATCGTCAATTCACACACGCATGCTCTAAGAGTCAAGTCGAGTTCTACCTAATGAATTCCTCTATTACTTTGGGTCACGCAAAAGAAACCATTAAAGGCTTAAAGCTATTGGTCTAAAATAAACCCGGTCAATACTCAATAGCCTATTATAGCCCACCAGCTCCAGTACTCCACAGTCCACTGCAAATCTAAAACCGCATTGATATTTTTGATGTATTGAATTGACTTGTTTTAGGCCACTTCTCCTCCTAATTAGTATTATTAAATTAAACCAGAAGTGCCAAATTTAATTATCAGGAAGGTTATTGAAAACGGTGTACAACAATAGAGATTATTCACAGCAGCAGGTTACAAATAATTGTTTGTTCTTGACAAATTCCTGCTTCATTTTTTTATTTGTTGGAGAAAACCTGCTTCATTCTTTTGAAATCACTAATTTGAAGAGAAACCAAACGAGTTTGGGGAATCCCGATTGAGACAAGTGGATGAAATAAATTTATGAGCACTTCTAGCATAAGTTTCCAGTTAATGCGACAATCACTCTCTATCTTTGTGATGAGTAGATATTTTGTTATGTAGTCTTGCTAGAGCACATAGTCCTAGTAAAAGAGAGATTAATCACACACTATTCATAAGGGTGATATATCATAAGATTGCTAAATCCTTTAGCATAATGTAGAAGTAATATGATCAGTGTGCTTGTAAAACTAATCCTGATATTAAAATTCATGATCAATAAATTTAATCATTGTTGTAAATCATGACTAAGTTCTGATTGCGTTATGGTGTTAGTAGGATTAATGACATTAGTAACGATGGTGTTGATTGTTATACTAATTTTGGTAATTATAGTCATGAATCGCGAGTGAATTTAAGATTATATTATTACCGTGATTGAGTTTTACGATTTTAATCACAAGTAGTATTAACTAGTGAACTGTTATATTTGTGTCAGCATATATGATTATAATTTAGTTAACTTAATCACGGATAACGTTTACTAATATACCAGTGTCGGTATTTATGATTGTAAATTTAGTCCGGATAGTGTTAGCTGTTATATTAGTGTCGGTGTGTATATATACATATATGATTGTTTTAACGACTGTAGCTAGCACCGTATTTACATGATATAATTTGTGGTCCTCGACAAAAGTAGATGCCTAACAGAAGACTAGAAAGCACAAAAATCCAACAGTGACAGAAAGAGATAAGCACTAGTGTTGGATTAGGTTGAAGAACATATCACTGCCTTGCAATAATTTTCTTTCTCGCACCATTTGTTGGTAACATGCATCCAACCCTCGCAAATACTAATGTCTTTTCTTATCTTCTGCAAGAATAGTACTATGATACCAGTCACCCTTAATTGCTCTGACCAGCCATCCCACTTTGACAAGTGGGTCCACCCACTTCAAAACAAATTATCTCTCTCTCCTAGGGTTTACCAGTCAGCAGGTTAGAAGGATTAAAAAAGAAAATAGAAAAAAGAAAAATTCTTAGATCCCTTCTCTCTAGGGTTCGTTCTTCTGATCTTGATCTAGTTTTTCATTAGAATGTCAAGGAATTTAAGAATTTTCCATCCTTTGAACTATCTCTGTCTTTCAAAGATACCCTCTGACCCTCTCTCTCTCTCTCTCTCTCTGTGTGTTGGGATGGAATTAAATTGTTTTGTTTGATGGTTGGTTTGTTTCATCATTTCATTCTTCTTCTTTTGCACTAGATCAGCATGGAAGGATGGCTAGTTTAATAGAGACTTAGACACACAACATGTTACAAGATGCTATTTATTTTCCCTTTTTTGTGTTGCGTTTGGTTTTTTTTTTTCGTGTTATAGGGTGTGCATACAAGTTTCACTTTAGGTCCATTTTCTTTCCGGCTTTTGATCTCTGATTTGTTAGTTGCTCTCCAGTTATTGTTGCTAGTCTATTTCTAGTCTCTCCGACGCTTTCTGCCTCTCCCTGTTTCTGCAATTATTATTTGCCATAATAACTCTTCTTTGAGAAATTTAGAGAGCTTCCTGGGGCATATAGATCCCAAAAAGTGGCTTATTCCGCGTTTGTTTAGATCAGTTGTGGAATCTATAATCCCTATCAACCATTTGTTGCAGAAACTAGATCTGAACCAATTCAGCTTAAATATTGAAGTTATTACCAGAACTACCAGCAGCAATGCGTATTTAGGTTTTGGTCTTCTCATCTAGAATTCATCCCAGATCCAAGCTAAGTCAACTCTAGACTACCGTACGGAACCTCCCCAATCTTTAGTGAAGTCTATGAACTCAAAACAACCTTATATCTTTTCTCAAAAAAACAACCCTACATCTTTTCTCAAAAACACTATTTTTTCTGGCCTTAAAATTTGATTAGTTTACTGTTAAATATATATATTTTTGCAATCAATTTCAATATAATTGACAAACAACATATATATATATATATATGATCTTTATATTTGGTTGTCTTCGTAAATTCTCTCTATCTTTTAGCATTGAGATACCTTCATGGTTGCATAAAAAAAATATTCTCGGGTGCCAAAATTGCAAGATGTTAACAAAGTGAAGATTGTACTTGAGAAGGATTAGGTTGACTGAATAGAACATATTTAATGTATTTATCCATTCAAGTTCTACGATCCCCTACTTATTATTAATATTCATCCAACTTATGTGATTTCCGAAAATCATACACTATTGAAGGTAGCTGAACATTAATAAGTAAAGGAATGAAAAAGTTGGATTGATAAGTACATTAGATGTTTTATATTAAGTTAATCTAATCCTTCTCTTCGACAATCTTTATATATACGGACACATTAGAAATCACAAACAGTAGTTAAG
>CM034470.1:15348587-15561966 GCA_019925255.1 Litchi chinensis | reverse complement strand
ATCAATAAATATAAAATAGATTTTTCTCATAATTTTTTATTTCCAATTTTACCTTTTTCTTCGAAACATTTTTTTTAATAGAGGTATAAAAAACTTGTAATATTTAAAAGGAGTGGAAGAATGTCAATCCTATTTTATAACCCGGAATTTACACGAGACGTATATTTTTTATTTTTATTATGAATTAATTTAAAATAAATACATACAATCATGAACCAAGGGGGTTAGCTGAGTGGTAAAGGCCGTACTCTTCCGTAACTAGTCATGAGATCAAATATTTGCACCTTACCATTATTAATAAAATGGTGAAATTTTATCCATATATACGAGATAGCTACTACTGAGAGTCATTTATTCGGACCGTATCAGTGCTATCAATGTCCCATCGATGCAGTCGTAGTTTTGTCCTGCGTATGTCCCGTAACTCAAAGAAAAATACGTACAATCATTTTCATTCCCGTTCTCATTCACTGATCCCACATCCCACTGGCAAACACTCCATGAGTTTTGATATTGTAAATATAGAAAGTTGAAAGCTATAATATAGCCAAGCAGATAAAGTGATAAAGCTGTGTGTGTATTGGCGCCAAACATTCAAGGGAAAGGTAGTTGCTTCTTCAACCAATGAAGTTCCACACCGCTTCTTCTTCTTCTTCTTCTTCGTTGCTCCGCCGTACCCCAACTATCTTCACCGCCACACCGACCCACGCCTCCGTCCTCCGCTGACTCTCCTCCTCCAACACCATTGCTTGCTGCTCTTCTGGTACCAGTACTCATTCCTCCTACTCCTCTTCATCTCGTTCCTACAGCCGTCGATGGTACAACCCCCTTCGACGTAAACCGTTGGATGAAGCTTCTCCGGAGATCCCCCGCCATTGGATCGACTCTGATCCTCAACCTCTCGCATCCCAAGGTCATGACTTGTTTCTTTATTTTCGCTTTGAATCTTTTAGCAAGTTATATATGTAATATAAACATATGTTGTTTGTTTTGTTTATTAATGGTGTAGAGAGAGTTACAGTTGTCTCGTATAACATATTGGGAGACAAAAATGCTTCCAAACATACAGATTTATACCAAAATGTGCCTTCACAATACATGAAATGGAACCACCGCAAAAACTTAATATCCCATCAGTTATTTCAATGGAATCCTGATATCATCTGTATGCAAGTAAGCTTTTCTTCTGCTAACAATTCTTGAAATGTTAGTCGGTTTGGTGAAAATTAATAATATGAAAGATTTATTGACATTTGAGTGTGACTTGAAACTTAATTATGTTATAGGAGGTGGACAGGTATTATGATCTTTTAAGTGTTATGGAGAAAGCAGGATACGTGGGTTCTTATAAGGTTTGAAAATCTTCTTTTTGATGTTTATAATGTCTCCAAAGTTTGATTTTTGAGACGTATAATTCTGAATTAAATGTTTGTGATGGCAGCGACGCACTGGAGATAATGTTGATGGTTGTGCAACGTTTTGGAAAGCTGATAAGTGAGGAAGTTGTGGTTCGTTTTGTTTCTGTTGCTTGTAAACTTAACTAGTAATTCGGGTTTTTTTTTTTTTTCTTTTTGGTTGCAATTTTTCAGGTTTCAGTTAATTGAGGAAGTGAGCATTGAATTTAAAGATTTCGGTCTCCGTGATAATGTGGCCCAAATTTCTGTTTTTGAGGTAGAAATCTGTTTGTGTTTTGTGGTTGTTCTTCATTGCTTTGTTGCAGTTATTTATCATGTGATATTTGAACCTTACACAGCTAGAATTTTCCATAGGAAGAAACAGAAAAAGATTGGATGTTGTGTCTACGAGTTTGTTATATATTATGATTTGTGTGTTGGGCGTCTGCAACTGGAGCATAAGTTCTATTCAGAAGCACATAGCTATCATTATTGGTGAAATTTTGCCTCCATAGCTTTGACTTAGATGATTGTTTGCTCATATAATTGAAACTTGAGTAAACTTTAATTAGTTCTTGAAGGCTTAAGTGTCATATTGCTAGAATGCCAATAAATCCAAAGGAAAAAAAGGACAAGCAAGAAAAGCGGGTGACATGTTCTGCTTTTAAAAGAAATAACTACATAATCAATACATAAACCTATGAAATATGTATTGTTGTTAGTATTATTATTTTATCATGGTATTGGACAGCATGCTATATTACAGAAGTTCATTGAAAACTTTTCTTAATTACCCAGATACTGTCTAAATATTCAATTCTACAGAGCAATCTATAGTTGTCTTGCACTTGAGATGTTGTAGTCGTAATCATATTTCTGGAATTAGTTGGCATCAGATTGGTGTTACTTATTCTTATGAGCTTTTATTGGCATCTTATAGTCCTTTCCGCGTCTAACTTTAACCTATACAGGCAGATGCGCAGAGCAAAATCAAGAAGACTAGTGGTTGGCAATATCCATGTGCTGTATAACCCAAGCCGTGGGGAAGTGAAATTAGGTCAAGTAAGCCCTTTTGACAGAATTATATGTTTTTCATGCATGAAATGACGGTAACTATCTGTTTATTGGATTTAAGCTCTTGTTTGGTGACTAAACTATATGTGCTTTCTTTTACAAACTTTTGTTTGAATGTGCATCTACTCTACAAATTCACATTGTATCACGCTCACTCCTGATTTAGTGAGAAATTGTGTCAGATTGGACAACAAATGAGAACGTATATGCGCAAGATAATACTGTTGTTTCGTTTATCACAAATATAGGTGCCACTTTCTATGTTATTACATCATGCTCTTGTTATGGTTCCTATGTCTGTCCCCTTTCTTTGCGAATGTGATTTTGATAGAGCGTCCTAAACTTAACCATGATGTATGACTTAACAATTTTTGCTGCAAGAATTGATCTGTTTAACAGTGAGCTATTTGGTTTTCTAGATTTCTCTATTTTCGTCGAGGGCACAGATCCTTTCGGAGAAATGGGGTAATATCCCAGTTGTGCTAGCTGGTGATTTCAATAGCACTCCTCAGGTATGGTATTCAAAATTATTTTTCTATCCAGTATACAATGTAATTGCGGAGTTATGCTTCTTACATTTAGTAAATTAAGGCCCCTTTTCTGTTCATTGGCAGAGTGCAATTTACCAGTTCTTATCATCATCAGAGGTGAACTTCTGGAAGTTGTTAACTAATGAACCTTACCTTGGTTATATAATTTCGTTCTCTGAAATAACAATACTGATAAGTTGTATATTATATTAAATCCTTTAGTTTAACTTTGTTATATGAGGTCAGATTTTTATTTGCAGTTGAATATCAAGTTATATGACCGAAGAGAGTTATCTGGTCAGCGAAGTTGTCATCCTGCTCAAGTTTTTGGGTATAAACAAGAAATGAGTAATCCTTTTGCTGTGATTGACAGGTATATTTTTCACTTCTGATGATAATAACATTTTTCTGTTTGCCATCTGTTCCACTTGAATATGCGTTTGTAGCTCTCATGATTGGGGTTTTGAAGAGAAGTTAGGCTATGTTATCAATTGAGGGAGAAGAGTAAAACCAAAGTAAACATCATTTAAGTTGTATTACTGGGGTTTGGAGATTAGACTTGGTCCAATTTCTTTGAATGGGAGGACATGTCATGTATCTTTCCTAAACATTATAGATTAAGCATATTACTTAATACCTATTATTGGTGCTATAAAGTAATTATTTATTTCCTCCTGATAAAGTACAAAGTACTTTCTTTATTTTTACTGCTCTAGTATAACAAAAAAATTAAAAAAAAAAAAAATGGAAATACTTTTGTGTTTATTGAAAATAAATTTAACGATTTTCATTTTGTGTATTCTAGATTCATTTCCATTGAAGTGGAATTTCTTTACTTAAAAGATCGTGTCTTGAAAGATTTGAGATCTGACATCATAGCTTACAATTGATATTGTTGAACACTTTAACTTCTAACTGGTATTGTATTGTTTTCAAATTATTTTAAATCTAAATGTTCTAATTTTCGTATATAATTAGCCTTACTTTAGCTATTTATTTATGTAAAGGCCCTGTGGTAACATTCACATTGGAAGGCATCTGTTTGGTCTGTCAAGATGTTTTGGTCATGCAGTCTGCTTTGTTAGTGTGAATGTTGTCCCTCTGTTGCGATGAAAAAATTAATGTCTTTAAAGCTCCTTCAGATTCTTGCAAAATTGCTGGACCGATGAAGAGGTTAAAGTTGCAACTGGCAGTCATGAGTGCCATTTAGCAGTGCATCCACTGAAGCTTAACAGCTCATATGCTTCAGTCAAGGTAAAATGCATTGCACTTCCATCTTATAAAAGACAGTTCATTATTTGCATCTTCCACAACAAATTTATCTAGAATGACCATTTTTTATTTCAGGGTTCTACAGAAACAAGGAACTTAAATGGTGAACCTTTAGCTACTTCTTATCACTCTAAATTTTTTGGAACTGTTGACTATATATGGTAAATGACTTTTCTGAGCAGTTATTGTAATCATCTTACTAGTTACTGTTTCTAACATTAATATAGTTAAATGAAACAACACAATAACTGGTTCTTGCTGCAGGTATTCGGACGGTCTAGTACCTACCAGAGTCTTGGATACTCTTCCTGTTAATATTCTAAGAAGAACAGGTGGCCTTCCATGCAAGGTAAGAATAGTGAGATGTTTTGACTTTTCTGTCTTGTCCGGTGATGCACGTCTTGGAAACTTAATGAATCTGTTTTGTATTTTTCCCCTTAAAGAGTGACATGCACTTCATGGGAATTCTTAATTTTTCTTTAAAGAGAGGACTAGATTTTTGCAAAATTTAAGGTTTTAATTTGCTGCTGAATGGTAGACCAACGTTGCAAATAGAAACCTTAGAAGAAGAATTTTACTCCTTTGTTTAACAAACTCAATCAGTTTGATCATCAAAGTAGTTATTTATTTGAGTAGTGCCTCTTATGGCAATAGGTTCTATGAACATAGAAAAATGGGTTTTAATGTATAGGCCTAATGTGCTCAATCCGTCCACATTACATACCGTGTGATGTCAACTTAATTGAACATTCACGTCACATGGTGAGGTATTTGTAGGTAGCAGTTTTATGCTAGTCCCATCAAAACTTGCTCAATGAGATAATGTGTATATATATAGGATCTGATCTTGACATTTTGGTTGTCACTGTTAACAGAAATTGGGCAGCGATCACTTGGCCTTGGTTTCTGAGTTTGCCTTTGTTCAAGGCACCAACGAAGGTGCATGTGAAGAAGATAATGATCCTCTCATAGAAGATGTCAATGATGATACTTCAACTTAAAAGCTTTGACAGATCAACTTAATTAGGTTCATACACCCAAAAAGTATTTTGTGAACCCCAGCTTTGGAAGATAAAATTTGAGCTTTATGCTTGAAACAATTGGAATTAAATGATTTTATTTGCTTCGCAATTGGAGATAAGAATATAAGGTACCCCTTAAATGGACAATCAAATTAGATTGTGATTATTCTTTAATTTTAAGTATGTCTACACAGGATTATTACAAAAATTAGTTGGAACTTGTTTAAAATTTGCCAGCATTTTGATAGGGTTTTAAGTGGATTTTTTT
This sequence comes from Litchi chinensis, assembly GCA_019925255.1. NCBI lineage: Eukaryota > Viridiplantae > Streptophyta > Magnoliopsida > Sapindales > Sapindaceae > Litchi > Litchi chinensis. The sequence goes on along the minus strand of CM034470.1, from coordinate 15,556,406 downwards.
TCGGAAAAGGAGATTTGAACTTGAAACCTTTACTTCATGAATAACTTTAATTCATGAATGTCATCTTAAAAGAAAAATTCATCAATGTTATTTCAATTTCGCATTCTATAATGTAATGTAACTGGTCAAAGGGATAGCAGCACAATAGTAAAGTGTTGCCTCTCACTTCTTTTCTTGAGATTGTGGGTCGACATCTCACCTCAACCATAAGTCGGCTTCTCCTCCACTTACATGGGTTGCTCCATCACTCGGTGTGGACTGTTCTTTTTCATCTTATGAATTGTTCTTTGAGTTGTTCTTTAAGTTGTACTTCAAAGTTATATTTTTGTTGGTGTCGGTTGTATTCTCGACTAAGCATCGACTTTTGAAAAAAAAAAAAAAAAAGAGTAAAGGTACTGCAACTGTTGAAAGAGATGTATTAAAAAAATGAGGAAAGTTGCTGTAACAGTTGAAAGAGATGTTTATTGTGCTTTTTTTTTTTCTTTGCTGTGTGAAAGCGTTTGTTGTGCTTTCAATTTCATCGAGTATGTATAATTGTTTTCACGTTTCTAGTGCTTTGAAGTTTGAACAAATTTCAATCTATGACCACACAAAGCGGCATTTGAGTTGGTAAAGTTAATTAAACACGTGATTTAAATCATATTAGGCAACACATTCATTACCCATGCACACTACATCTTTTAGATTTAAGATGGATTTATGATTCAAAATATTTTAAACTCTTAAATCCATATTTGGAGAGTAATGGATAAGATTTCAAACTCAATCCTAAACTTTCTTAAATCCTCTTCTTATGGGAATACTTATTTCTAACAAAAATTGTGAGATTTGATAAATTTGAGAATGAACATTCTATCGTCACTTTTTTATTTTTAATAAATAAAAAATTTAAACATTAATTTTAAGTATACTATAAAATTTTAATTAATTATTTAATTAATTTTATTCTAATTCAATCTATACCAAACATAATATTATATAATTTTAATTAAATCTCAAGTTCTATCAAATATGGAACACTAATTTTTCAATATAAATTCAATTCAATCTATTTTATTTTATTTCATTTTAATCTTGTGTACCAAATGTAATCTCAGTATAGATCACACCACGATTGTATTTGGATTGGAATGAAAAATATATCTGTTAGTTGGTCCACTTCTTATATCTTATTTATAGGTCACTTCATGATGTGATGAATGATGAATAAACAAATTTTATAAATAAAATAAATGATTATTAATATATTATCATTCTTCATTTACGAGTTTTAAATTAAAATGGAAATGAAATATTGGAAATAAAATATATAGAATTACTTGAAGTAAATGGATAAATATGTCTGCTTCTGACAAAAGAAGTGTATAAGAGAAAATAGTTTTGATGTAATGATAAAACAAAAAAACTCACTTATTTATTTTATAATAAATTGTGTGTTTAACTTGTAAGTTCCACTTAATGTTAGATATTCAGATCACGTTTTAAAATCATATCGTAGTTGTTTCGATAGCATATTAGGCCGAACTAGTAATTAAAAAAAAAAAAAAAAAGTGGATAAGGTATGCATTATCATGCATTCATTTCATGCTATGAATATACATCTCTACGGTGGAGCACATTTAGAACGTAAGGTAGCATTAAATTTAGTGTGCGGTGCACGTAATAAATGGTGATCGCGTGAAATCAAAAGTTGACTTACTTTCAAGAAAGCGAATATAAATAAATTTATAGACATAAAAATCAATGATAAATATAGTGTGGAGCAAGGCGCGTCCCAGGCGTCGACCGCTAAGATGTCCCAGTACATCGCCCCACTAATCAAATTCGTCCACGTGAACACGTCAGACTTACGTGTAACCCCCTCCTCTGTAACCGTACATGGCCGTCCACTGACCACTCTCCACGTGTAATCACGTCCACAGACTAACAAAACTGTAATCAAATATCACCAAACCTTGCTCTGGACGGAAAGAATCGGCGTCGGCTCCTAAATATCGGTCTCTTTTATCCAAACCCCAAAAAAAGAAATATCCTATTATTTCTCTCGTCATTTTCGCTTCGTTTGATTTTTTTTTTTTTCAACAACGAAATCAGACACCAAATCCTTACAAAAAAACTATGCAGCGATTCGTTGACAACGTCCTCGCTGTCACCAAGGAGTGAGTACAATTTTTTCTCTCTCTACGTGTAGATGTTGTATTTTGGTTGATGATTTTTGTTATTTCATTTAAAATTGTTTTAGGTATTCGATTCTCATGATTGATTGATTGCATGTTATAATGAGAACAATGGTGGAGATTGTTGTGCTGTTGTTGATTGTGAAATGGTGAGAAAAGGAGGATGATATTTGATTGGTGTTGTCGGTGTTGTTAGTGCAGGTCAGTGAAGACGTTCACTTATGAGTCATTGAATAACATTGTGAGGCTAATCAATGGAATCTCGGCGATTCTGTTGGCTTTTCTACCGGGGAAGGCCACTATTCTTGAAGGCATGCATGGTTGGGAGCTCCGGCCCACTTTTCGTGGCCCTCGATTCCCTCGTTGGATGGAAAAGTTAGTGTTTTTTTTTTTTTTTTTTAATAAATATCTTATTAATTGTTTACTAGATATGTGTTGATTGTATCAATTCCTGTAGTTGCTTGTATTCGGATTAATGCTACTTGTGAATCAACTTTTTAATTTATGTATGGTAGTTATGCGGTTCATGTATTGCTCTTTTGATGTAGCAACTACTATGTTTCCTACCATTGACGGTCTAAGAGGATTGATATTACAACCCGGAATTGGTTAAGAAACATGAGCTTAGTTAATTGCAAGTTAAATTGTTGCCTTACTTGATTTCTGAGTCGGCGCTTGTAAGATTTGTAATCAGTGAAGGAGCTTTGTTTGATGTGTTTTTGATTTTTGATTTTACTCAAGCTTGCATGCTGTGAATGACAAACGATTGGACATTAACTATTACTCTTTTCACTAGTCAGTGGCTGATTTTAGTCTCGTTCGTATCTTATAAATTTTACTCTCTGCATAAATGGAGCTGCTGATGAAGTTATGTGGATATTATCGTTTTACATTGTGTTTCTCTCTTGTTTTGCCTTTTGTTTTTCTTGTTGACTTTGTGCGCTGGTGTCAGTACCCTTTTTTCTTACGCTTTGTGCTTCAGTAAATTCTTCTTTTTTGAGATCATATTTTGGACTATATAATTTATAATGTTTGTCTCACTCTCACCGGGTTTTTCTTATTGATTGTTGATTATTGCCAAGCCTTCTGCTACAAGGTTTAGGGATTTTTGACATTTTCCTTTTTTTTTTTTAATTTATTTATTGATGATGTAGTGGTGTGTCTTCATTCAACCGGTTTGTTCATGAGCTTTCTGTGGATTCTGATACTTCAAGCGTAGATTACTCTTCTGGAGAAGAGGATTTTGATGGAACTTATCCTTCAACGCCAACATCACAGAGTTCACGAGTCTCCAGGGCAAATACTTTCAGCAATTATGAAAGGCGTCAGACTGGGTGGATCACATGCATACTTTGTTGGTTTCTATGTCCTGCAAAGTTTCTGCTGGGGTTACCATTTCGTCTTGGCCATTTGTCTTATAGTAGATCGCCAAATGCCCCTTCTACACCACGTCATCATTTGCATAGGCACTCTTTTAAGAGAGTGCACATTAAGGATCATGTTGTTCACCGTGCTACTGACAGAAGACGTGGAGTAATTGAGGTTTGTTCAAGCACTTCTATGTGTATCATGTTCAGATAGATTGTAAATTGATTATTGTCTTTCTGATGTCTGGTGGGTGCATTGATATCCATTATTGTTGCTCATTTGTTTTTGTTTCAACCAGGATCTTCATCTAGCTATTGAGATTTTCATAGAAGCTGTATTTGATGTTGTTCACAAGACCGCACATTTTATTCTTTCTCCATCAAAAGCTTTTAGAATAGCACAGGGGTGGTTTTCATCTGACAGCAGTGGCATGGAGGGTGTCCATGATGATGTTTCTGATGCCTTTGTGCAAACAGCTACACTTGGAGAGGATGATCCAGCTGTGACAGAAAGAACCACTACTTTTCAGCAGTCTATGAATACAGATGCCCGTACATGCAAAGATGTCATAACAGAGCTAGGGTAAGGGCAATGCTACTTCACTGCATCTAATTCATTGTGTCTAATTTGTGTTTGTTCACGAAACTTCTTATATGTTCACATCTTACCCTGTTACTTTAGGTATCCCTACGAGGCTATTCATGTGGTCACTTCTGATGGATATGTTCTTCTTTTGGAAAGAATTCCCAGGTATAATTGGTTTCTTTTTGTCTCAAAATTAGAACCTTTCTGTTGGATACATGATATCTGATATTTGCTGTGTGATTTGCAGACGTGATGCAAGGAAAGCTGTTTATCTTCAGCATGGAATTTTGGATACATCTATGGGGTCAGTTCTTTTCACCCTTTCTTTTTTCTTGTGATATTTGTACGAGTGAATGGGTTCTCTATTCTCCCATAGTTAGTACCTGGTTAACTGATCTCTTGACTGTAGTTATCTAATGTTATCAATTTGGTGCTCAGTCAGATGTCCTGATGTGGACAATCAATGTGGTCTATGTAGGAGACTTTGGCTGGCAGTAGATACATTTCCTTGGGGGCTGACCTAGGTTTTTATATTTTATTAGAGAGTACATAATCTTGAGCATTACTAGAACTCTACATCATTTAATGCATGTCACTTTTTTTTTTTTTTTTTTTTTTTTTGAGAAACATGTGTAATTTTAATGGTAAAGAGAGTATAATATTATGTGTTATCTTTTAATGCTAGTGTATTTTGATATGTGTAGTTAGACTTGTGCAACAACCTTATACATATGAAGAAGCAACTTTTGTGGGCTAAATACAATCAGCAGGACTATATTTAGCATGTCGGTGACTCATCATATTTGTAAAATAATTAAAAGAGGATTTTATTATATTGAATGTCATCTTACAAATATATGAAACTTTTTATAGGCATATGAGAGTAGATAAATACCGGAAATAAAGAATTGAAAATATTAAATGGTAATAGATCTAACTTAATAAAATTATAAATGGAAACATTTAATATGCATTATAGTTTTGAGATCCTTTAGCAGTATTTATTGTCGAGCTTTCAATGCAGGTGTTTTACCATATATGTTCATTCAGTTTTTTTCCCCCCCCTTCTCTCTTCTATTTTAATTTCAGTTACTGTTCTGTTGCTGAGTTGACTAGTTGAATTTTGTTTTCTTTTACCTCTCTAGTTTTAAATAGCATGGTGTTTATGCGTAATTTATATCTGCTTTCTTATGAATTAATTTAATATTTTATTTATCATGCTTTACCTGTTTGACATCTGATGAGTTGATTCTGTTGTCCAGGTGGGTATCTAATGGAGTTGTTGGTTCTCCGGCATTTGCTGCCTATGATCAAGGTTCTCGCAATTGTCATTGGAATATGCACAGTTTCTGTTTTCATCTTTCTTTGGCTAGGAGTTTAAACTTGTTATTGTTCTTTTTTTTTTCTTATAATTTTTAAATAGGATATGATGTTTTCCTTGGGAATTATCGAGGTTTAGTTTCTCGGGAGCATGTTGACAAAAACATTTCTTCACGACAGTAAGTTCATATTAGAAACTATTGCTTGATTTTTATGTGGAGTTGCATATCTGATTATTTTGCACTAGAAGTATTGAAATTTGGAGGGAAGAAGATCAGTAATTATAAGACGATGTCCTTTTTGACCTTGTAATCAGAAGACTGTAAAAGTCAGCCATGAAGTAAGATATAACTAGAATTAATTGGTCTGATGTAGGTATTGGCGTTACTCCATCAATGAGCATGGGACTGAAGACATTCCTGCTTTGATAGAGAAGATTCATGAAATTAAAACTTCAGAATTGAAATTAAGTAATCCTGATCTCAATGAAGAAATTAATCAAGGCCAGCCTTACAAACTTTGTGCAATCTGCCATAGTTTGGGTGGAGCTGGTATATTGATGTATGTTGTAACCCGCCAGCTTGAAAAGAAGCCCCACAGACTTTCAAGATTGATTTTGTTGTCACCAGCTGGATTTCATGATGATTCCAATCTAGTTGTTACCATCGTGGAGTACGTGCTTCTTTTCTTTGCTCCTATTTTGGCACCCCTTGTGCCTGGGATTTATATTCCAACCAGATTCTTTCGTATGTTGCTGAATAAGTTAGCTCGGGACTTAAATAACTACCCTGCAATTGGAGGATTAGTTCAAACCCTAATGGGTTATGTCGTTGGTGGAGACAGCTCGAACTGGGTTGGTGTGATAGGTTTGCCACACTACAACATGAATGACATGCCTGGAGTTTCATTCCGTGTGGCTCACCATCTCGCACAGATGAAACGTGCAGGAAGATTTATAATGTATGATTATGGGAGTGCCATCAACATGGAGGTGTATGGTTCTCCAGAGCCATTGGACTTGGGCGAATATTATGGACTCATTGACATTCCTGTCAATCTGGTTGCTGGGCGGAAGGACAAAGTTATCCGAGCTTCAATGGTAAGGAAGCACTATAAGTTGATGAAGGAGGCAGGCGTGGATGTATCATACAACGAATCCGAGTATGCACACCTGGACTTCACATTCTCCCATCGCGAAGAACTCTTGGCCTATGTTATGTCACGCTTACTACTCGTGGAACCCACTTCTAAGAAGCAACAGAGTCAGAAGGCTGGAAAGTCGAATAAGAGACAGGTTGACTCTTAATTTATAGAAGGCCAACGCCATGCATTTCCATTTCTTTTGTGTCTGGATTTGGCATGCATGCTGTGTACATTTAGATGAAATCGTTGTTGTACATGATTGATAGAGTAAATGTGTTTTTGGTTTGTGATTAGTGATAGAGTGTGGTATACAGAGTCAAACTAACCAATCGGTTTTCCTTTGGGGGAGTTTTTAAGTTTATGCCCAACTAGGATTTTGTACTCCAAATAGTTGTAAACTAAACACTGGAATACTTGATTTTGATTATTAAATGTGATGTCTGTAATTTATACACATTTATTTTGGCTTTTTATAGTAATGTGCATTATCATTGTTACGACGGAAGAGCTCGAGTGTTGAGTCTATTTTTGGAAATTATAAATTCTCATAACCATTTTAATATGAATTGTCTGGTTGATACAGTTTATGGACGTTTTGGATCTGTTTATTTGAAAGAATTTAACTTGTAACAAAATTTTGAAAACTCAAAGAAGTCTATTCAATGAAATAAAAAGGCAATAAAATAGTACGGTACTATTATTCTATATTGACTGTAGTTTAATGATATTAAAAATACTGAGATTTTCTTTTTATATGTCAGTTTTTTTCGTTGGTTGGTAGTACTCATTTTCTAGTTACATTATTTCAAAAAGTGAAATGTCAAAAAGTTTTGTAAAACATTCTAAAATGATAATTACTCATTTTCTAGTTACATTATTTCAAAAAGTGAAATGTCAAAAAGTTTTGTAAAACATTCTAAAATGATAATTTTTATTTTTGACATTTTAATTATAAAGACACTTCATTTTTTGAAAAAGTTATAATTATAAAAGTACTTCATTTTATTTAAATATTACTCATAAGTTGTTTATTAATGAAATTTTGATGAAAATTTTAATAATTGTCAATGCAATAACTATGCATAAATCATCAAATTTGATTTAATGAGAGAAAATAATATTAAATCATATCTAATAAAATTTCGATATAATATATAGTTAAAAAAAATCCTTAAGATGTTTGTTCGGGAAAAAAGAAATTCTTTAAGATTTCCAAAAAAGAATTATAAGTTTAAAATTAATCGAATATATATATATATATAAATATGTATTTTTGAGGTATTGACATAAAATCAAGATACAATCAAGACTAAGTTAATAGGATCCTAGTGGTATAATCCGGATAAATAGTCCTCATAGGATTGAGAGCTACCAAATCTATATACATGGGAGGAAAACAACTTATATGTATGAGAGAAAATCCCACCATTACTAGGTGAGGTGGGGTGTCGAATCCTAATTTAAAATCAAGGCAGTCTGTGTGTTTCCATTATCCTATAAGGCCATTGACTAATTGGAAATTTATTTATTCATTGTTTGTTACAAATAATTCTCCACCGCCTTCATTTTTTGAAACTAACCGAAACAAACAGACAACCACCTTCATTTTGGAATTAAAAACATTTGAAAAATAATAGAAGTGTCGCGATTGCAACAGTGAAAAATAGTAATGTTGGATTCAAAAGTTCAATTATCTAATAAAAAAAAAAAAGAAAAAGAAAAATGTGATGTTGGATCCTAAAGGGCAACTTGCAAAAAATAAAATAAAAATAAGGGGAAAAATCATTTTAGTCCCTAACTTTTGGGAAAGGATCAAATTTTTAACTATATTTTAAAAAAGGACAAAATGGACCCTAACTTTTCGAAAAAGTGTCAAATTAGTCATTTTCGTTAGTCAACTAACGGTCAAACTTAACGGATGACATGATATACAAGGGTAATTTTGTCATTTTAGAGATTAAAATGATCTGAAAAAAAATTAAGAAAAAGGTTTAAGGAATTAGATCATTTTAATCTCTAAAATTATAAAATTACCCTTGTATATCATGTCATCCGTTAAGTTTGACCGTTAGTTGATTAACGAGAATGACTAATTTAACACTTTTTCAAAAAGTTAGGGTCCATTTTGTCTTTTTTTGAAACATAGTTAAAAATTTGATCATTTCTCAAAAGTTAGGGACTAAAATGATCTTTTCCCTAAAAATAAACTATTTTTTTTAAAGCAAAACGGTTAGTTTTGCGTCCAGGAGTGACGACGTGTACAACAGTACAGCTGCCAGAAAGAACTGAACCAGAAGGAGGTGGGCGTTTGGTTTGGGAGAAAGCAGCGAAAAAAAGAAAGGGAAATCGAGAGATGGGGGCGGCGTCGCGGTATTGGGCGTCCGTACGGGTGATGACGGGAACCATTCTTGGCGGTATTTTAGGATTCTATGTTATGCACCGTGTTGAAATCAGCTACAAGGTTTTTTTTTTTTTTTTTTTTTCCGATTTTTATAGCTGCTGACAAATCGTTGGAAAATTAGGACACTCATTAGTGTTTAGTAGGATCTTCCTTTTAGGGTTTTAATAATGTTAGGTCAATTTGTTCCAAGATCAAGTCAAACAAAGTTCACTAAACTTACTAATACAATTTTTGGTATATGTGGTTTCTCGTTTACAATTTCTAAAATTATTGTGTTGATCAGTGTTGTAGTCGGTGTAGAAGCATGATTAAACGTTGAATATGTGTTAGTGTTGTTGATGCAGGAGAAAATGAAGGAGAGATTGAGAATATATGAGAATGAAATGAAGAAGAAGAAAGAAAAGTTGAATGAGCAGCTTGAAGACTCTATTTAGCTCCCTACTTTTATCTATTAGTTTTATTTTCTTTTTTTTTTTTCTTTTTTTTGCTTTTGTCTTCGTTTTGTATAATTTTATTGCTGCATTGGAGCAACGGCATCGAATCGAGAACCGAGTAGGTAAGAGTTTCTTTGCTATTGTTTAGCTATTGTGCCACATGAGCTTATAATAATGAGTTTCAGTTGTTTGCTTTATTTGATGTACATATACTGTAACTGTAGATTAAAATTTTTGAGGTGCAAGAGTGAGTGAATATATACTGCAAACTCAAATGGAAGCCTACATTCTATTTTCAACCTGTCCAATTGATATTAAATATAATGATTTGACAAACCATTAGAATGAAATATAACTAGTTGAATTTGTTTGCATGTTTTTGTTTTATTTAAACTTGTAACTGCGGTTTTGCCTATATCTATTACAAGTGGTTATGTGATGCTTTTTGTAAACATTGAAACGTTCAAGGGAGAAGAAGTTGCTTATATGAGGCAACACTTGACTGATTATAGGTCCTTTTGAGCATTATTTTGGTTTGGAGGAGTGTTACATTCCGAGTGGGGTGCCTTGTGTCACTATCAAAACAGTATGATAAAAATTTGGGTAAACTTTATTACTAGTTATGTTTGCAAGGCAGAGTGCTTTGACTTGATTTTAAGCTTCGACACCCACATCTCTCAGATAGTTGATCTATGTTTGTGATGGAAGATATATCTTCCTTCCAATGGCTCACTGGCTTTGATCTACAATGGCATGTGATTTCCAATTATTCAAGGAAGTGGAAAATGAAATTGGGAGACACTCTCAATGAAGGCAGAGAAAAAGGTTAAGGCTGAAGAATGATTTCTTCAATTTATTGGAGCAAAGAAAAAAAAAATGAAAGAAAGAAAGAAAGATTTCTCTAACTTTTTGGAGAGAAGACTGATTTCTTTTCTTCAACCTTAGCCTCCACGGTTCCACCTATCTTGTGAACGTCTCACAATTTCTTTTTTCTTTTTTTTTTTTTTGGAATAATTGGTGACCACAAACCATTGTTGACTGGAGATATGATGAGTCATTGGAAAGATGGCTCTAGGTGTTCAAAGCATCAACTTGGAATTTAAGCAAAGGAATCAAATTGACAAAGAAATTTTGAATTGGTAATGTTTGGTTCTTGGTAAATTCTTAACTTTACATATTGATTCTAGGCAAATTTTTTTAACTCTATATATGGTATGAAGTAGCAATGACTACGAGCTTGGATTTATTTTAACCATCTTTTCAAAAATACTTCTGCAATGGTTTTCTTGATAACCTTTTTATTCCTTTAAGTTACATAATGGAGTGGCCATATATAGTTATAATATAACTAGTATTCGTAATAGATTTCCTCCCTCTGACAATGCCCTACCCCGATGCCTGTCTGCCGATGCTCATCTTGTTCTCAGATAAGTGCTTCTGTATCTCTTATTTATATATTTTTCAGGAACTTGGGGGATTAGGAAAAAGAAGATAGTTGTATTTAAGTTAGTTTGAATGGCTGGATCTCTGACATTTTTGTAAAAAATCAGTAAACTAAAGAAAAGCAACCAGGGGGAACAGAATGGGAATCCCATACTTTGTCTTGGAAATTTGGAGACTATTACTTGTATACAGAAGAAATCCTAGCGTCTAGGGTAAATTGTTTATAATTTCTCAAGAATTCTTGTCTTGCCTTATAGCCAAATTTAGCGGTGGGAATACTTTCTCTTAAAGCATGTGTTGGTTTGCAAGAATGAAGTTTATATATTCGGTTGTAGGCTTGTAGCCCTGGTGTCTTGCTTGCAAAGATTTATAACCTTCTGAGGTGTTATACACATGAACAGGTTATGCTTTCATCTGTATGCACTGTCATTATGCAGTAGTGCTATCATCTTGTTCCTTGCTCTTTGAAATCTTAATTATAACCAATTCTATTGTCTTCCAAGTCCTGTTTCCACTTCACATTTATGTATGCAGTTGCCCTTCTGTGTTCTATTTCATATGATTTGATGATGCATGTTGTGTGGCAGTCTGGCTTGTACAGGGATAAGATTATGGTGTAACAACCCTGTTGCTCTTGAGCTGGAAACATCGGTCCACTGGGTTTGAAGTAACGAGGCATAAGCTTTGCCCCCCCAACTCAGAGGAAGCTATAGGAAATGGTAGTTATTGTACCCGATGTAGTGAAGAATGGTGGGGGGATTTTTAAGTACAAATTTTGTAATATGAAAAGGATCAACACCACTTAGCTTTGGCCGCCGCTTACTGTGACCTTCAATTTTCTCTTTTATCACAATGACTTTTGTTCTTTTTCATTCTTGATTATATTTGTGGGTCAATTAGTGCTCAGATAATGTGCTCCAATGAGTTATATTGTTGTCATTTTGTTGGATCAATTATCACATTGTTTGAGAGAGAATTGGGCGTACGTAAATTCTAACCAGAATTTAGTAGTGTGTTTCTTTTTTTTTAAATAAAATGCCAGGATGTTGTCGTGTGATGATTTACCTTCGAATTGGTTTTGTATTTGATTGGCCTAAAACTGGATAAAGGTTGGCCCATTTGATCACTTTACTCTCTCTTCCCGCCTTGCCTGAGAAATTGAAACGGCATACTAGTGGGGCACACTGGTACTACCGTACTAGCGTCAGTGTACTGCTGGATTATAGATCAAAATAGAAAGTCTGAAAATCAAAATAAAAGGAAACACCTTCATATTATTCATTTTTTCAAAATCATTACAATTATTTCGGGATTTAGAAAAAAAAAACATATGATTGAAATTCATGAGGCTTTTTTAAAAAAAAAAAAAAAGATCAAATGGATTAGAGATTTATTGAAATTCATTGGTTGGAATAAGTACTCCCAATTAAGAAATATGTAGTAAAGAAAGGAGATTATTTATATAAAGTTTGTTAAATGTGTGTTTTATAAGAATTGCATTCGTGCCATCGTAATGGGTGAGGAGATACATATTTATTTATATTAAGGTGATGAATGAACTCATGATGTTATGACGTAACTCATGACTCAGAGGTATGAAAAAAATATGACTATACTAATCTCAATTTTTTTTTTTCTGAGAAAATAATCTCAAATTTTTAAAAGATAATATTCTCTAGTACTAATTGGATAAAAATGAAACTTTTATTTATAAACATAATATTTTTTAATACTAAAATTAAAACTTTTATTTTTATTTTCTGGACAAATCCTACTATGAAAGGCGCGTTAACATTTTATGTTTTCAATTAATTACAAAATTGTGATGAGTGGGAAGATTTTGTGTTATTAAAATTTAAAAAGAGTGTTAGTGTTAAAAGCACAGTGAAGCAATGGCGAGCGAGTGTTGAGACTTGTTACTTGGCAAAATTTAAAAACACAGAAAAAGTAAAAAAAATGTGATGCCATTTTACAGATTTATAGAGTCAACTTGCTGTCTGCTTCTGCTGCTGCTTCTTGTGCATGAACATCATCTCTGCCATGACTTCTGACAATAAGAAGATGAACAAACTCAACAAAACCAAATCAACCAAACCAAACTCTGACAACAAAAACAAGAAGAAGAAGAAAACAACTTCGAGCCAGTCGCGTGATGTTTCAAAAGCTGCAACTCACCGTTCCAAATCACCCGGTGTTCGTCTTGTGGGTGGCCGAATCTACGATTCTCACAATGGCAAGACTTGTCACCAGGTTCCACTCTTTTTCCCCACCACCACCAACAACAAAAGGACTTCATTTTTTTTTTTTTTTTTTTGGTTTCAGAAAATAAGTGTGGATATGATGAGAAAGTTTTGGTCTTTTTGTCTAATGTTGGTCCCATACTCATTTTACAACACAACCCAGAAAGGAAATACATGTTCTTTTTTCTTTTTGTAATCTGTTTGGCTACTCAGAAAATGTGGGAAAAAAAGTGGTAGAAAGGGAAGCTTTTGACTTTTTCTATTGATTGGACTAATTTTGTGTAAAATGAGACAGTGCCGCCAAAAGACGATGGATTTTGTGGCATCTTGCAATAACACTACTGAGAAGGAGCAATGTAGCTTCCGTTTTTGCCACAGATGCCTCTTAAACAGGTCTTATTGTCATTTCCTTAAAGTCTCTCTGTCTGACACTCTTTCTCTGGATTTAATATTTTGTGTGTTGAATTTCAATCAGGTATGGAGAGAAGGCTGAAGACGTGGCAATCTTGAAGGATTGGATATGTCCAAAATGCAGAGGGATTTGCAACTGTAGTTTCTGCATGTAAGTGCTTGCTTGTTTCTATTGAGTTGAAGATTACCAAATTTGAAGCAACTTGTTTTATTAAGTTATTGACTGTATCTTGATTGTTTGAGAAATTAAATTATATAGGAAGAAGCGTGGTCAATGTCCTACTGGGATTCTTGTTCATGTAGCCAAGGCAAATGGGTTGTCATCAGTATCAGAGATGCTGAGTATAACCCAACCGGACGGTTTAGGTTCCAAAAAGACCTCTTCGAAAAAACGAAAGGCTTCAAATAAGGTTCATTAGTGTTTTTCTTTGTTTCTCACATTTTGTCATATGTCATTGATATATTTTGGGTTGTACTATTTGTTTGGTGAATGAATTCAAGTATCTACTCTCTGGTTGTACTGTTTGTTTGGTGGACCATGAACTTCAACTGCTGAAAATTCAAAGAGTTGCTTTGATCTTTGTTTTCATGACAACTTGATGGAAAATGAGGATTTCTTGTTAGTCATAAACCATTAAGGTCTTTTCGACAGGAATCTGCTGTTTCTGCTGTCAAAAAGCAGCAAAAAGGGGATGGTTTTCAGACACCTACTGATTCAGAGGTGCAAGCCAAATCTTCAAAGATGAGTGGCGTAGGTAGAGAAACTAGAAGTGCTAAGTTGAAGAGGTTAAGAGACAGCAATGAAAATGATAATGTAACTGGAAACAGCAAGGAGGATAACTCCCTTACCCAGAAGATTAGTCCTAGAAAATGTCAGATTTCTGAAGAGACATCACGTGGAAAAGAAAAGATTTCCAAAAATGGTTATGGTGGTCGATTAACTAGAAAGAAATCAAATATTAAAAATCCCAAGAAGAATTCTCAAGTGTATAGGAGTGAGCATGATGAAACTGGAATGCTGAGCAATGTAGATATTGATGACTTTGTTACCAAGGATAAGCCGGTTGCAGGGTCACACAGTTGTGACAAGAAGAATATTGTGGAAGTCAAGAAGAAATCATCAGATGCGGAAATCTCATTACCCCGTGGCATTTTATTAAACAGTGTAGCTGCAATTGATATACCTGCTGAGGATGTTGGCCATGCATTTCAGTTCCTAGAATTTTGTGAAGCATTTGGACAGGTAAATACAACAAAATTATGATTTTGTACAAAGCTCATAAGGGTTACATGCTTACCCTTTGACTTGCTCAGCTTGTTGAAATGGAATGCTGTGAATAGCATCTAGTTTTTTGTGCTACCATGTCGTAGTTGTATGTATTTTCCTGAATTGTTTTTGACGGCATGTTTTAAGACCAAGCTATTGATTTGTTGATTGTCATTCTTTTCTAAGCTATACTATGAGATAGTCTGTCTTCAATTACATTTTCCTACTTTTTCTCCCCAGTCATGTGCTTTTTTACTGTTTATATACCTATGGCTTGTTGAAGTCTTATATTATATGATTTAATAAAAAGTTTTAGTACTGGATCAGATTTCTCTTGACATTGATT
The DNA here is from genome assembly GCA_019925255.1 of Litchi chinensis. NCBI lineage: Eukaryota > Viridiplantae > Streptophyta > Magnoliopsida > Sapindales > Sapindaceae > Litchi > Litchi chinensis. The sequence goes on along the minus strand of CM034470.1, from coordinate 15,541,271 downwards.
CCCAGTTATCAGGTTTGTCAACTTAATAATATATCTGCTTATGTGGTGGTTGATTCATATCAGTCAGTAGCGCATGCTTTTCTTCTTTCACCTTTATGTGTAAAACTATTCACAGTTAGATCCTCTAACTTCTCATTTAGAAATTTGCTTATCGTTTTCATAAGAAGACTTCGTTTATATTTAGATTCTTAATCTGAAGAAAGGACAGCCTGAGCTGTTCCTCCGAGAATTAGCTTGTGGACGAAGAAAGCGTTGGCAGTACAGCTCACCAATTGTTCAGTTTCATATTCAGTTGCTCTCTTTGATACAAAAGGATTCAGGAAAAGAGTATTGACTGTTGTTTCGCTTCTTGTTGAATTCTGTTTTTTTCCTTGTATATTTGAAATTGATTAACCAACCAAATCTAAATCTTGGTGCAGATGTCATGACTCCTGCAATTTGAGTGAGAAGTCTTGGTTGCAAGCTATTCTTAAATATGTCTCCAAATCTCATATTTCCTTGGATGAACTGCAAGTGGACTGTTTCAAAAGTGATGATTGTGGCTATGGTCAATTAGATTCTTCTAAGAAGCTAAAACTTTTAAATTTTCTTTGTGATGAAGTGCTTGGCACAGTGTAAGTCATGATATCTTATATCCAATGATATCTTCATGTTCATATCTCTCTTTGTTTCAATATTATGGTCACAATGTGTGGATCAATTGGTTATGGCTTTCCTTCAGAAGCTTTAGGAATTTGATTGATGAACAAAACTCAAAACTTGTTGTAAGAGGGAAGAAACTGAATGAAAAGGCTCTTGCTGAAAAGGAAAAGGTAACTACATAAATTTAAGAAACAACTCTGCACATACGCTTAACGTCATGTCTCCATAAATCTCTTCTGATCAAAATATTTTTGTACCAGAAAAACATGGAGAGGAAGAAGCTGCAGAACGAGATAGCCAAAGCTGTTGTCATGAAAAATGGTGCTCCTCTTTCAATTTCTGAACATTCGGAACTTGTTGCGAAAATAAAGTTGGAAGTAGCTCAAACTCTGGGACATACAGTCAAAGAATCAGAGGTGATCCCCAAAGACGAGCCACGGTTGGATGCTCTTAGGTCTGAGCCAATATTTTTGGATGGACTTGGTCGTAAATTCTGGAGATTGAAATGCTACTCTGGTGAGGTGAACATTTTGCTTCAAGGTTCGTCTTGGACTTCTGAACCACAAACCTTTGAAGGTTTTAGCTGTAAACAAAAATTTCACTTTCATTTTGTTTTTTCCTTGTATGTTTAGATTTCGAAGAGGGGGATCTGGTCACAGTCAAGGAAAGATGGTATACTTTTGATATTGAACAGAAAGCCATGGTTGAGAAGTATCTATCTTCTTTCAGGTATGCAATCATGTCATGTCTAGTCTAGCTTCTATCTAAGAATTTCAGATTCTAAGAGAATATAAAATGAACAAATTATGATTAACTTAATGCGGTCTTTCAACTTTTGCTTGCAGGAAGCTAGCCAAATGAACAAGAGATTGGAAAAGTAATTACTATGTTTACAGATGATCAGTTTTTGGGAGGGCAACTGCTTGCTTCTGCATATTTTTGTTTGGGCAGCTTTTTGTTCATTTTTGAAGGGGTACTTCTTGCCCACTTACAGCAGTCATGTTATCTGATGATGAAACAGACATTTAGAGTTACTAGATATTACATGCACATGGTATATGTTTATTGAAAATTAAATTTTTGATTCATAATGTTCTATAGACAATGTGTTACCACCATGTCACTCAATTTTTAATGATAACATGATAATTTAATCTTAAAAAAGTATCTAAAATGTATGAAATTTGAACGAAATCAAAATGAGAACTGAGATATGATGTATACGGTTGAAATACTTTATTTGACTTTGCTGTAAACTTTTCATGAATAGTGTTGTGAGTCATGATTACAATTGTCTGCTATCTCGTTTTGTTTTGGTTCAAATTCAAAGGATCAACAAATATACTTTCTAATGAAATGATAAAGAGTAACGAATCTGTAATCAAATAGTTCTACCATTTTTGTTTAACTTGTTCATGCTATTAAGGAGTATAAGAAAAGTATATGTATGTATTGGATCATAGTATTATACAAGATTAATAATTATTAAATAATTAAATTCATAGTTTGTTTCTGGTGTGAACAGTCCGTATCATGTTTTACTCAGAAAAAAAAAATCATGTTTGAAACATTATCATCAAGCATTACGACATGATGATTGTGTTGCATGTGTTATAATTGGTAGCGTTCTCCACACTGAACATAAAATCCAATAATTTTCATTAAAATCTAAAATTTTAAATCAATTTATAATCTTTGTATTTAAATGAAAAAAAAAACATAGAAAATAAAATAAACTATTGTGCTCTTTGCTTCAACCACTATATATAGATTTTGTATAGTATTAGTAGGACAATCCTAACTTATTTGTTTTTCTTCTAATGATAATAATAATTAGTGAAATTATGTCATAGATTAGTCTCTACTTATAGACAAAAGGTAACAAGATGTGGAAGAGTTCAAATCAAATTCAAATACAAAATAGAAGGCATTGAAACCTTCCACTCACAAAAGCAAAACAAAAATGGAGGATTCAAGATCTCAACAATTATAAGTCCTTAAATATTTGATTGATTGATTGAAGTGATGATCTATGAAATTTTCAACAACTTTTGTGCAGAGGTCTATTTTGGGATCTATAATAGCAATATCTAAGAATCAAAATTTGAATAAAGATTAAATTTTTTTTTTCTTTAATTATCTTAAGGATCAATTCTTTTATTGTCAAACTATTATTAGTGGGGTCTATTTGAAATATTTGATTGATTGATTGATGTGACAATATAAAAAATTTCCAATAACTTTTACGCAAAAAATAGAGATCTATTATAATAAACCTATATATTATAGCAAAATCTACAAATCAAAACTTGTGAGGAGACTACATTTTATTTTTCTTTAATTGTCTTAAGAGTCAATTCTTTTATTACCAATTTACAATTTGTGGAGCTTATAGCAATTATAAATCTTTGGAATACTTGATTGATTGAACAATGTGACGATCTAGAAAATTTTCAACAACTTTTTTGCAAAGAATAAAGGTCTATTTTAGGACGTATATAAATTAAAGCAAAATCTATGAATCAAAATTTGAATGGAGACAATTTTATTTTTCCTTAATTGACTTATGAGTCAATCTTTTATTGTCGGTCTACAATTAATGGGTTTTATAGCAATTATAAGTTTTTAGAATATTTGATTAATTGATTACAGTGATGATCAATGATATTTTTAACAACTTTTGTGCAAAGAATCGAGGTTTATTTTGGGATCTATATATTATAGCAAAATCCCTGAATCAAAACTTGAATGGAGACTAAACTTCATTTTTCCTTAATTGATTTAAGAATCAATCATTTTATTGTCGGTCTACAATCAGTGAAATCTATAGTAGTTATAAGTCATTAGAATATTCGATTGATTAGTTAAAATGATGATCCAGAAAATTTTCAACAACTTTCGTGCAAAGAGTAGAGATTTATTTTGAAATCTATATATTATAGCAAGATCTATGAATCAAAACTTGAATATAAAATAAACTTTATTTTTCTTTAATTGACTTAAGAGTCAATCCTTTTATTACCAGTTTAATTCAACAAGTTGCTGCAAATTTAGTAAAATGAAAATAAAATAAACTATTGTGCTCTTTGCTACAACTATTGTATATAGATTTTGTATAGTAGTTGTAGGACAATCCTAACTTATTTATTTTTCTTCTAATAATAATAATTAGTGAAATTATGTCATAGATTAATCTTTACTCATAGACCAAAAGGCGAGAAAGTGGAAGTGGAAGAGTTCCAATCAAATTCAAATACAAAAGAGAAGGCATTGAAACCGTACACTCACAAAAACAAATAAGAAATGGAGGATTCAAGATCTTAGCAATTATAAGTCTATTGAATATTTGATAGATTGATTAAAGTGATGATCCATGAAATTTTCGGCAACTTTTGTAGAGAAAATAGAGGTCTATTTTTAGACCTATATATTATAGCAAAATTTATGAATCAAAACTTAAATGAAAGACTAACCTTTCTTTTTCTTTAATTGTCTCAAGAGTCAGTTCTTTTATCGTCGAACTACTATGATTGGGGCCTATAGTAATTACAAGTTTTTGAAATATTTGATTGATTGATTAATGTGATGATCTTGAAAATTTTCAGCAACTTCTGTATAGAAAATAGAGGTATGTTTTGGGACCTATATATATTATAGCAATATCTATGAATCAAAACTTGAATGGAGATTAAATTTTATTTTTCTTTAATTGACTTATGAGCCATTCCTTTTATTGTTGGTCTACAGGGGTGAGCGTTTTCGGGTTCGGGTTGGGTTGGGTTGAAAATCTCCCAACCCAACGTGGATTGGGTTGAAAATTTTTCAACTCAATCCAACCCAATTTAATTTTCAACCCAACCCAATCCAATAAAAAATGATCGGGTTGGGTTGGGTCTGTCGGGTTGGATTTATAAATACTCTAGATTTATAAACCACTTAAGGTTTCTGATTTTTTCTCTTGTGTCTTCATTCTTCTACTCTAGATTTATAAATCTTCTGTGATGGATTTCATATAGTAGCGTAAAAATGTATGTCTATGAAAGATTCTAGATAGGAAAAACTTGGTTAGGGGTGGTCGTTTTCGGGTTTGAGTTTGGGTTGAGTTGAAAATCTCCCAATCCAACTCAATTTAATTTTCAACCCAACCCATCCCATCCATTTTTTTTTTAAAAATGTAACCCAACCCAACCCAATAAAAAATGATCGGGTTAGGTTGAGTTTGTCGGATTGGGTTGAAGATGCCCACCCCTAGTCTACAATAAGTGGGGCCTATAACAATTATAAGTCTTTAGAATATTTGATTGATTGATTAAAGTGATGATCCGAGATATTTTTAATAACTTTTGTGCATAGAATCGAAGTTTATTTTGGGATCTATGTATTATAGCAAAATCTATGAATTAAAACTTGAAGTGAGACTAAACTTTATTTTTTTTTAATTGACTTAAAAGTCAATTCTTTTATTGCTTGTCTATAATCAATGGGGCCTATAATAGTTATAAATCATTGAAATATTTGACTGATTGGTTAAAGTGATGATTCAGAAAATTTTCTGCAACTTTGTATAGAGAGTATAGATCTACTTTGGGACCTATATATTACAACAATATCTATGAATTAACTACTTGAATATAGGATACATTTTATTTTTCTTTAATTAATTTAAGAGTCAATCCTTTTGTTGTCAAGTCTAATACAAGAAGTTGCTTCAAATTTAGCAAAATGAAAAACAAAACAAAACAAAAAAACATAGAAAATAAATAAACTATTGTACTCTTTGCTACAACCACTGTATAGATTTTGTACAGCGTCAGCTTATGTGTTTTTCTTCTAATAATAACAATAACTAGCGAAATTATGTCATAGATGAGTCTATAATTATAGACCAAATGGCGGGAAAGTGGAAGTGGAAGAGTTTAAATCAAATTCAAATACAGAAGAGAAGGCATTGAAACCTTACACTCACAAAAACAAAACAAAAATGGAGGATTCGGGATCTCCAGCATATTTCTTCACTCAAATACTAAAATTGCCCGATCAGGTGTTCTTCCTTTCCCTTACGTATTGGTTGAAGATCTTAATGAGTCCAACTCTGGTAATTTTACATATCTAAGTTTGTTATGTTGGCTTGCTGGTGTCCAGATGCATGACTACATATAGAATGTCTCTTGTTAAACTGCTCTTGCCATATTTTGATTTTCTTTGGATAAATGTGATTTTGCTTGAACTTATTTGCTCTATTCCAGAGGAATTGAAGATAAATTAACATGAAGATCTTCAATTCCCCTTGAATGTTTTACATATACCAACTGCTTCTCTGTTATTTCATTCAAATGAATTTAGTTAAAGTGGTTTCTATGTTTAGGCATATTATATAAGGCAGCACAAGGTGCTCCATTATACTCTATGGACATTAAGATATATTGTGATGCGAAATTTCAGCTTTGAGGGGTCTGAGCTTGTAATGAAAAGACGATATAATCGCTTTTAGGCGACACGAATAAGGAGCACAACCATGATAAAAATGCACGTCATTGCAAACATCAGAAGCCATGTGAAACATGTAGTCTCAGAAGTCTCTGAGTATATTTTATCGGATCGCACGTTAGCATGTCCTGTGCTTGCAAGGCTTTGCTCAATCGCTTTCTCTGTTGAATCAAGAATCTGCATTCAACGGATGATCAACGTAATTATCACTTGCACATATTAATAAAATCCCAATGATAACTTAAGAAACTGCAACACTCGCAGATCAATAGGGTATGCAATACAGAACTCCACCGTATGGAATAGTTTCTCAATATGACAAACTATTCCTTATATAGTTGTTGCAATATATTCTATGATCAAACCATTTAATGGCAAATTATTCACCGTTAAACACACGATGTGTCTTGGTTATGATCACTATTTAATACTTCCACTGTTTGTACATATCTTTATCATCTACATAAAGGTAAAATAAAATGCACGGACTGTTAATATATGATAAAATCTTACTTTTTCAGTGTTCTGCAGAGACTGACTCATGACGAGACTACTCTCTTTAAGTTGTCGAGCCAACCCAACCATTTCATCTGTCAAAATGTCTTGGAGATTTCTGTTACGGGAAGGATTTTAGTTGACTTGCAACATAGCAATAACTAGGAAAAAGGTGAATTAATTGACATTCAAGTTTGCATTTAGTTCTGAAGTTTTCCTTCACATCATTCAGGAAGCTAAGGAGGATTTCAATAAAATTATGATAAAAGTAATATGAAAACGGGCTTAAATTTGGCCAATTATGACTCCTCAAGGGTCAATAACAAATTAACAATGTCTTAAGTAGTTAAGCAGCTTACTCATACAGTAATTTTCGGTTTTTCACCATCAATGGAAAACTAAGCAAACGACCATACACCATCTGGCTCTCATATTCAATAGGAAAACATCAACTCCATTCCATCTCTTTACATAAACCATAATAGTATTTGTTCTTTTTCAGTCATATGAAATAACAACCCCAAAAACTCCCTATTTGAGAAAGGTAAGGTTAACACTTAGCTAGAAGAACTGACAGCAAAAAGAAATAGACAAACAATTCATACGGTCATTTCCCTGTTTCCTTTCTGAAATCTCAGCATGACAATTTAAACGCACTCATTCTCATGTAAATTTTGTTTGAGTAAATGTTTGATAAAGTTTGTCCTTCAATAACAACCTTTGTAAATCAAATAATGTTTTCTAAACAGCTCAACATCAACTGATCAATTTCCAAGAATCGCCCTCCAAAGAAGGAAAATAGTTCAACTCCCTCATAAGACACTATGTTATGGTTAGTGCCGGCTCTATTGCCAATGAGTGGAATTTGGGTATAGAAATTCAAGAATAATAACAAGAATGTGTAAGGGTAATGTTCTACTGCACTGGAGAGAGAGAAAAAATAATGAATGGATAAAATATTAACAAAGCAGAATTAAGACTGCTTAGCATTGACAGCTTTAGACTCAAGTACACTTTTCCACTCCAGAAGGCGTAACTCCAAATTTGAGGTCCAACATACCTTAAAACTCAGATAAAATTCAACATAAAATTTCATGACAACTGATTTTCTAGAACTAAAACTCTATATGCAAGCAAAAGCATTAGATTGCCTACAACTACACCCCAACTATCGATCACATAATATGTCATATAAATACAATTTGATACATTTAAATTATTAGAAAAAAAAAAAAGGCTAATTATGTATTCCGAGATAAGCACAACTGAAGTAGCAAGTACACCTAAGATAATTATTGTAGTAATTTCATTTCAAGCTTGAATAGCACTAGTAACTTATAGAAGTACCTGTGCTTTTCAATGTGAGCTTGGGTCAAGGCATCCAGTTTGACTGGTTCTGATGTATCAGCTTCAATGGTTTCACGGGTTCTATCTTGAATATTTGAGAAATTCCTATAGATTGGATTAATAAAACAAATGCTGACAGACATACTAACAATCAGGAGCTAACACACACACAATGGTCCTAATCATAGATTAACTTACACATTTCTCCTCCTCAACCCTGGAGAAGAGGGGATGAGAGTTTCTTCATCAGATTTTGAAGGGCTTTCTTTAAATGAATTGCTCCTTAAAGAATCTCGAGATACTTGAATATCAGGCTGTTAAAAAACAGTTACCATAAAAAATTCTTCAAAGTTAAGTATGTTTGACTTGGGATGTTGAAATAAGGCAACATTATACAAGTGAAGAAGAGCAACAGATATTGAACAAACTTCAGGCATAACCATATGAAAAATGAACAAAGCCCAGACGCATAAAAAGAGGTTCAAAGCTGGGTGATGAAACTACATCATATTTAGGAATACATAAGCAGGAACCACAAAAAAAAATCTTTGATCAGCACCAACAACTGATTTAGAAACTTCAACATAATATTGACACAATTGAATTCCACCTATGAATGTTGAGACAACCTATTCCTCTGTGTTAAGACTCATGCATGATTTTCAAATTTTGGAGATTCCATAAACTAATACTTGGTATCAATGGTCTTTTAGCATTTAACCTCACTCTCACATATATTTGAATGGCGCCTTAGCCCATGAATTAAACATTAGACTAATAAATGTATGGTTAGAGGAAGAAAGTAGGGAAAATAAAACTAAAACAAATTATAATATGTAGTAGATTACTGTGCTATTGCTTGCATATAAGGGCTTGAGTCTGCAATGAATTGCCAAGGGCAATTAAAAGAAAGTAGACAAAGTAATCAAACGATATCAAAATTATCTGAAGATATCAAAATGTGTCTAACCATCATTCTTATTTTATGAACAATTGTTTATATACAGAATATGCCAATTTGCCTAACCACTTGCTACAGAGCCATACAGAGCCATGTACACTTATTCTAAATCATTCTCTACCAAAATTGTGAGTTATTCCAGGCTTTCCAGCTAAAAGGTTAATCTGATTGTGATAAAAATTTTATTATAGAAAGTTTAATTCCTAGAATAGCAAAAAGCAGGTGCAAATATTCTTTCTTAGCGTTCATAGTAGAAACCCAAAATCTATAAATAAATCTACTACTCATATAAATATAAACAGTAATTTATAAAAAATTTAAGGGAAAAAAAGGAAAAAAAACAAAAAAGATTCCCACCATAATCTTCGCTAATCAGGAGACCCAACTCATAACTGTTCCAGTTTGTTTATACATACCAATGGAATAACTACTTTGGAAGCAATGGCTTCAATCTTCTCTGAGTAATCATTCACCTTAGCCTTTGAAACGCTGAAACAAATACAAAATATAAGTTCTACTACAAATTTGAGAAATTAAAGAATTTCAACCAAGCATAGCCCGTCAATAAGCTAAATCAAAGGTGAAAAGAACACAACTAATGATATTTCTTTTTAAAGTTCTCTTCTTCACGTTAAGTAAAGCTAATCCAAAGTGATAAGGCACAAAAATACAACTTCCTAGTACACACTTATTGAGGTTCTTATGGTCAGGATCTTTCATGAGGCAAACCCATATTACACTCACAAAGCATAAAAATACCAAGACCACAAAATCTTTCCAAATTTCATAATTTTTAGTGAAACATTCTAATGACAAGTTTGAAACTAGTTTTAGAGCTCTGATGAAACACAGGCTGCAGTCTAGTTATAGATATATCTAGAAATGGCTCTCAAGAAATCATCAGCCTCGGGTATGTTAGATACTATCTATGAGAAGTAATGCAATACTACTATAACTCCTCATTGTCTCATACTAAAATGATGCACAAAAGAGTCTCATCACATAAGCTTGAATTCTCTTTGCTTTGATATTATAAAATCAATTAGAATAAGAGAAAAAGAACATAACGGGCAAAAGGATAAGTAGTTATACAAATTAATTTTGCTCCTACATCGTACTAACTAATGAAAGAGTTATAACCTTAAAAGAGAAACAGAAACAAGAATGCCAGATGGTGTTGTCATAGTGTCATGATTAGAAGATAAAAATAAGAAAGCATAACAACCTAGGTAAGCTTTCTGGAGTTCTCTCTTCTGCTAGCTGTTCCAACTGTTCACCTAAAGTGGCCACATACTGCACTTTTTTTGTTCAAGAAAAAAAAATTTGATACAAATTATAACAAAATAAACTGACTTGAATAATGTGAGGCTTACATGTATAAGTTTTGCTTGATTTTGTTGTTGAGGCGCAGCTGCAAGCAACCTCCTCAAATTTACTTCAGTTTTACTCATTCCCACTACAACTAATAAAATCATATAGCATGTTGAGCAAAAACAAGAACAATAATACAAAATTCATGTCATAAGATAATGTGCTGATCATAAAATATAGAAACAAATGCAAGCATACGTCGAAAAAAGCAATTAAACTATTTCCTGTATTCTAAGTACAATGATGGAAAAATAAAAATAAAAACAAAAATATGACACAGAGAAATTTCTTTGCAAACACAAACCCAAAATATTATCTGAAGTTTATAAGTTCTCAATTTTTGAGGGTACTATAGTTTTTTTTTTTTATTCATTCTCAGAATTCCCTGGTCTATCATAAAATAATCAAGTGAAAATAGAAGCAATTGCATTTACATTAAACAGTTTCTAACCAACAATTAAGACTGTAATGAGAATTTTTTTTTTTTCCCTGTTTTAAATGGTAATATACACAAACAAAAACTAGATTTACTTATGTAAATATTTACAATGAGGGTATATCTTCCTTAAATTAGAATTTTTTTTCTTTCCCTTTTTACTACTATATCATCCTTAAATTGAATATTACTATTCTCAAATGGGATCTGTTTACAATGACCTCAAGAAAGCATAACTAATTCCCACTCACAACCCATCACAGCTAAACAACTATCTACACAAGTAATTACATGTTAATCAAAATTACTACTTCTAACGTATCTACATAAAATCTACGAAACACTGAGGGTATATTGCATCACTCTCTCACGAACAAAACTGAAAGGCAGTCAATTTTCACTCGTAGCAAAGCAAAATGCCCTTCAATTCAAAACTACACACATACAATAAGTTCAAGCTATATTGAACAAATAGCAACAAAAATACAATGACCCATGAATTGTCATCAACAGACCCCCAATAGCAGCCACACAATAATGTAAAATTTAGAAGATATGATCACTAAAGCAATTCATTGGACACATGGAGTGCATATATCAAAACCCCATGGAAATTGAAAAAACAAAAATACCCAATTCAAAAGATGAGACAATCTTTGTAGAAAACAATGTAAATCTTAAAAGTTACAATAAAGATGTGATTTTTGGATTGAAAGCAAATTACCTTGAGCGAAAGCAAGCTTTGAATTTCAAGAGCTATGAAGAAGGAAGCAATCTACAAGCAAATGAGAGCTTGAGTTATTTCCATTTTCCTCCGTCACAATTGACAAATCATTATTTTCCCTCTATTGATTTTGGAAACATCATTTTACCCCTTCCATTAACTTGCATTAACATTAAAATATGAAAAGTCAATTTTACCCTTAAGATATTTCAAAAACAACGAATTTGTATTATAAAAATAATAAATATTAAAAATTTAGCTTTTCAATCTTCAATTAAAAGATGAAAAACCAAGGAATAAAACAAAGTAATTGGACAGGTGAAAACCCATCCTCAATCCAAACCAATGTCTCATGCAATCACAAAGCCCGTTAGTCACTCAAATGAGGAACTTTAGTCATTAACATACATAAACCCTATCAATAAGTCAGCGATCTCTTAGAGTTTCTATAAAGAAATAATTTTGAAGACTTCGCACTCTCTGGTCATCAATGTTATAGAAAGCAAACTAATTCAACAAACACCAATCCATCATCGACATCTCGAATCAACCAAACTCAAAAAACACACTAATTGTGAATTCAGAAGACAAACCAACAAACACCAAATCCATAATGTCTTCGCAATAAAAATTAAACACACACAATCACAATGCATCACACAGAAAGCAGAGAATTTCTCTAACGTCAAAACAAATACAATAATGAAAACAATAAACGGAAATAATTACGGTTTATGAAAAGAGAGAGAGAGAGAGTAATTGGTGAGACGATGACGAGCCTCAAGCAAAGAGGGGTCGACCATTGACTCATTAGCGTTAACAACTGTTGAAGATGTTGACTCCATGGATTCTGTCTCAAACAATCAAATAGGCTTCTTCTCCTTCTTTCTTTTCAGTTTTCACCTTTTTTTTTTTCATTTTTACCTTTTTAAAGTTAATATTAAATTATATTATTTATTTTAAAAATTATATTAATACATTTATTAAATATTTTTAAAATGTAATATTCTTTTAAATTTATTATAAAATATAAAATAAATATTATTTTTTCTAAAATATTATTTATAGAATATAAGTTAATATCTTATATTATTTTTCAAATTAATTTAAATATTTTTAATATATGATATATTTATTTTATTTAAAATTGATTTAATATGTCTATAAAAAATTCTTTTTAATATTAATTAAAAAAATTTATTTAGATTAGAATTAATTGAAAATAAATTTGTTTATTTTTTAAAACAATTTAATTATTTAAAATTAATTATATCCAATATCATATTATACTAACACACCATAATATTAATTTATCGAATCTCATACTGTACTAAACATCTCACAACACTAATTTAGCCAATTCAATTCCATAAAAATAATTCAATTCAATCTTGCGTACCCAACAAAGCCTATGATGTTTTTATTTATATCAATATTTTTTTCTATTTTAAATTTAATATTATAAAAAATTAAAAAAAAATAAATATTAATGAGACAAATAATTTTAGGTCAAAATATATTGGTTGAAATTTTTTATTTTAGAAATATCGAGATATTATGGGAATATCTGGATATCTTGCGAATACGTATTGATATGTCGGAGGATATTAATTATTCCCTTATAAGTCATATTTATATTGATTCCTTAAAATTGAGATAATATTGCAAATACGTATTGATATGTCGGAGGATATTAATTATTCCCTTATAAGTTATATTTATATTGATTCCTTAAAATTGAGATAATATTGGATATCGCGTTGATTTTTAAAATCTTGCAAACTATTAAAGATATTGATGGTTTGAGGAATAAGTTACATAACTATTTCTTAAAAAAAAAAAAAGTTACTTCACTATTATAGATTATAATTGAATATGGCCAAGAGTAAGTTTTCCCATATTGGACGTTTGAAAGATTACATTTTGACTGTTCCTGTCTCTCTCTCTGGCGCATCATCTTTAATCACGTTCACGTCTGATTAAATCATTAAACCTCCTGTTGCAAAGTATTGATTTTTGTTTTTGGTCCATTATATAAGAATTCTTCTATGTTTTTCTTGAATTTTTAAAGTTTTGACTGCCTTTGCTAGAGTTCTAAGTCTTTGACAGTTTTGAAATGTTGATGAAGACTGTCTAGAGATTAACAAAATTGATCAAGACCTTCAATAAACAATCAAGACAATCCGGATAGTGTAAATTTATGTAATTATTACATCCATTTTATTTGAACACATCATGATCGATTGCTATGTTATAAAATCCATAATGAGGCAGAGCTAGTGTTAGGCTATTGGTGCAACAATTGTGCCCTTTTGTTGACTGCAATAATATATAGAGCTTTTGCCACTTTAAAAGTAGTGTTTATTAATTATCATGTCTTCATTTTACTTATTAACATTTGCAAGAATATCTTTATAATAAATGTGCAGTGTTAGATTTTCTTGCATCAGGTGCCGCCTTCCTGACAACTTGTGAGAAAATGTAAGTAATAGCACCATTACCAGTATCAACGCCATCATGAATAATTGAGTACTCTTTTTGACTAAAGACTAATAATATATCTATCTTGTACCACGTACAGTCCATGCATCAAATTTAATTTTCCAGACAATAAAACCATGAAACTTTGAACGTGCAGTCCTTTCTATTAAAGCTGAACTTGGACTGGTTCTGTTCAAATTTAAATTTTGACCATAAAAATCTCATAGAATTGGAGCTATCAAAGGCATAAGCTTTTGCAGTGATGCAGAAGAAACTGTTACTAGAGACACCTGGCTTTTCGTTGGTGTCACATGTGAAGAGAGACTGATCGTGTCATGGGTCAAAACTTTGACTTCAAAGAATTATTGCACTTGCATTTGCTGATGATGAATGTATGTATTTTAAAGAGAAAAGTCGATGATCTCTCTGTCTCTCTTTTTGTTTCTATTATGCACTGAAAATTGTTATGAGTTGTGTCAACTCTTGCATGAGGGTCTGGATCCGGACCTCACTGAAGTTTTGATACATTCTCACCAAGTGTGTTTCTGTTTTGTCATTTTCAGGTGGAGGTAGGGGTCCGACTTGGTGAACGTTTACCAATGCAGTTCAATTGCTGTCTTTCTAATTTTTACCGTTTTATATTTCCGAATGTGAGAAATTTTTTCATTAAAAGTTTAAATAGCGTGTTATATTGGCATTAGTATCACTTTCAAATAATAATATAACACGTAATATTTCACTTTCATAAATATTTAATATTGACATATTTTCTCATTTATGAAAAAAATTTTATTTAAAAAACTATGTCGCATGTTATATTGTTATTACAATATCACAAAGTTATGTCATAAGTCATATGTTATTAAACTGTTACACCAATATTAAATTTTTATAAGAGATATATGTTACATGTTATGTTGTTATTAGAAAGTTATACTAATATCAGTATGAGAAAATATTTCATAATACGTTTAGTTGGTGTACTATACTGATCATGGTGTAATATTTCAATAATAACGTGACACGTATTTCTTTTATAATAAAATAAAAAAAAATTAATGTTAACGTGATCTTCTAATAACAATATAACATGTGACATAACTTTTTAAATGAAAATTTTTCGTAAATGAACGAAGACATCAAAGACATCAACTTTAATTTTTTTATGAAAAAATATATATATCACGTGTCACATTTTATTGGAATGTCACACCACCATCAGTATGACATGCTAACTAAACGTCCTATGAAAGAATTTCTCTATCGGTATGACATACTAATTAAGCGTCTCATGAAATATTTTCTCCAGGTAGCAAAAATACAAGTAGAAACATAATTAAGTTCTTACAAAATTTCATCTGTGTTTAACAAGAATTAAGCACAAGTCTGATTTTTTGAGTTGATTGCATATGTAGATATGATTAGGTTCAAAAAGAGTCAGTTTTAGCTACAAATATTTTGACTCAACTAAAGTGTTAAAAGGCCTTTTGATTAAAATTAAATGATTTTATAATTTAAACATAAAATTTGTGTTTAGTATTTGATCATTTGAGTTGATTTAATAGCAATTGTACATGATGGGTTACGTATGTATAATGAAAATTAATAAATCTTTTAAATTATCAATTTTTTTAATTAATATTAACATACAAACATTTGTATTCAAACTTTAATTCTATTGAATTTTTAAAAATATTTTCATATCACCACTTAACGCGGTGGTTGTATACTTCTTGTTAGTTCAAATGTTGGAGATTTGATTCTCACTAAACAAATTTTACAAACCTATGTAAGTAATTTTCTCGCTTTCTGTATCTCTTTATTGTGAAAATAATTTTTTTTGATTATAAAAATAAATATCCAAACTATATAATTAATGATTATTTTTGACAAGTTATAACGAAATCATATCTTTTTTTGTGTCAACTTTTAAATAAAAAAAAAAATATTTTTTTATCCCTATTTTTAAACATTATATAAATTTACAACAATTAACATAAAAATTTATCAAACACGTGAATATATGTTTCTGAGTTTTGTATTAGTTGAGCAACACAATTAATCAAAAAGTTTGATTAACTTTTTATTGTAGATTACTATTTTAATATAGTTAATAACAATTATTTTTAAAATTACAACAATACCAAGCATAAATCAATTGCATTATTGGTTCAATTTGTCTCCGTAAGCAATGTGGTTTATGTCCAAGAGCAATTATTTTGGTTCATGTCCACGTTGTAGTTGTCTAGATTATAGCATCAATGGACAAAAATCATTCAAATATATACCTAATAATTTTACTGCATGTAAAAAGATTTTCTCACTTCATATGCTTGATTTGGTCATTTATGAGACCCACCCCACATAGTTTTACAAAAGTAACTCGGTAAAAGCTTGCTTCGAAAAAAAATTTCTCATATTAGATGGCATGAATTATATTTTCAGAAGTTTCAAATTATACTTCAAAAGAAGAATAACAGTGTAGTTAGTGATACAATACAGCCACAGCACCCACCCTCTTGGTGTTGCTCCTTTTGGGCCGTTAGGTCAAGGTTCAAACTATAGCTTGTCTATTTAATTTATGAGTAATTTTCTCATTTCGTGTAGGTTATTCTTTCCGCTTCTATGAATTGTTCATTCCGTTTATGAGAGTTTTAATTTTGAGTGATGTCTCCATATATTAATCAAGAATGGTGATAAATACACTTGCAATATATATAAATAATATATATATAAACAATGTTTATAAAAATATCAAATGCGAGCTACGAGTCATTTTGTTAAATAAAGAGTAAACATTTGTTTACTAAAAGATAAACTCAAGTTCTGCTTTTATGTGAACATTTTATTTTGAAAGTTCATTTTGGAAAAACCAACCTAGACTTTCTTATTTAAAAAAAAAAAAAAAGTACTTTTTTATTTTCATCAAATTTTTTATCTATTTCAAATTAAATATTATCAAAAAAAAATTGAAAAAAAAAAATAGTTTAACATAATTGAAAAGTACTTTCGAAGGTACCAAAAAATCCCTTGGCAAGCAACTAGTAAAACTAAAAGATGGCTAGAAAGCTTCCTATTCTACCAGAAGCAGAAAAAGAGATGGGAAGCTCCCCACAGAGAAAAAGAATGCCAGCAGAAGTAGTGGTGATGGTTACAACAAAATAGGAAAAATGTGGTCGAAAGCCATGTCTAAAACTAGGTTGTCTTCCAGGTTACAGACACAGACCATTTCTGTCTCGTGAACATCACGTGTACCCGTGACCATGTCTGTACCATACAGCTATGTCTTTTCTGTTGTATGTGCATTGTATAATAGTGCACAAAATCAGCTTGGGATCTTTCTCCTGCTTGTGACCAGAAATATAGGAAAATAAAGAAAAATAAAAAGCAATTAATGGTTGAAAATTTTAACTCCTGCTTTGGGACCTATGTCTCATGATACGCTTCTTTAATTGAAGTCATATCATATTCATACCCCACTTTTTGAATGAAATAACAATGTGTCAAGCCACACATTCGGTTGGTTCTTGTATTTTTGGTCAATTATTTCTGAATTATAGGATTCTTTAGCACGTGGGATGGACTGATCGGTCGATTAAGTCAGATAATTAGCTCAAATCTTATCTGTTTTTATTATTTGTTGGATGAAAAGATAGTAATTTGTGATGTAGGAACAGTGGTTTTTTGATGTGAACAGTTGGGGTCCGTTTGGAGCACCGTATTGGTAGGGGGATTAGATTCAGGAGGGAACATAATTTCAGTTACAGTGTTTGGCATCTGCAATGGATTAGAGATAGAGTATACACACAGTAACCTTAAAACCTTCCATGACTGGATTGGAGCAACCCATTCTCTTGATGGGTTTTGATGAATCCCCATAAACACTGTATTCAATACAAGCTCTTTCTCCCTCGTATTCATACATATATACATTTTTCTCCAACCCAATCATACGCCGAACACATGATTGGAAATGCAACAAATCCAATTATATCATATACCAAATATAGGCTTTGATCATATCCAATCTAATCTCATCCAATCTAATATGGTGCACCAATAGCACCCCACGATAGTTATTTACATTATAAGCATTGATTAGTTTTCTGGTTTAGCCTAACTTTTGAACCAATATCTGTGCAACAAGTATAGAACAAATTGACTTAAAAAATAAAAAATGAACAAGTGTAATGTGTAAACACATTGAGTTGGAAAATAACAAGAATGGCCAACACAAATTAAATGAGAGAAATGGAATGGAAATCACATATCTAAAAATAAAACAAGAACAAAAATTAAAATAATTAAAATGTTAGTGATATATGAAAATGCTTATGCTTAGAGTTTGAAATAGAACAAATTAAGGTTTAGTCATTTAAACTTAAGTTTCTTTAAGGAGCTTGAAAATGTGTGGATCTAGATGAGGACTGAAGGATCATACCAATAATAAAAAAGAAAAATTTTATTATAAACTGTTGATAGGTGAAAATAAAGTCCATTTAGATAGATTTTTAGTAGTGAAGAGGTTTAGAGATCAATTCTTTTTTCGCCAAACTTAGAGAAAGCTTTTATTTGCTGGCAAGTAAATGTTATCGAACGGCAAAAGAATAGTAATTCAAAAGATACAAAAACAAAATGATGGTATTAAGAATAAACTAATATGACCAGTCGCTAAACTTAAAATAAACTAAAATTGTCAAGGATTTTGATGTTCTGCGAATCTAGAACAGGATTTGGAGAATCTTAGCTAAAAAGTAAAGTTCATGTATTGTAAATCTCCAAAGCATGAATGAAAATAATTGAAGGGGCTTGGCTGTTTAGCTAAAGAAATCTATTGAAGAGCTCAAAAAAAACACTCATGTCACCCATACTATTTTCATTACCATACAGTAATACTAGATAAAAAGATCCAATTTTTGTAACATTATCTTTCTTTAATGTCACGACATGTTCTTGTTGGCTTTGGTGCTTAGCCAACCAAGCTGATTGATTGTATCAGCTTTCCTGCCCCAAATCATGTTTGACCAGATATCAGATCAAAGATGTACCTACTAAGCTTTTTCTTTTTAATTTTTAATTTTATTTATTTATTTATTTATTTTGGTTACTATGAATTTGGTCACAAGGCAGAATAGCATGTCCGTGATAATCTCAATAGCAAATGTTGCAAAAAAGACACTAATGAGGAAATTTCTGCCATCTAATTATTATCACTTTTTACATAAAAATTAAAATAAGGGGAAAAAAGATCCCATATGTAATAGATAACAAATAGGACCAAAAAAATTGCTTGCCTTTCCACACATGTCTGAGTGAGAGAGAGAAAGAGAGATTTGTTTGGATTCAAGCACATTCCATTTCCCTCTCATATGAGTATATTGCTTGCCAGTAAGTTGGGGCCCAAAGCGCAGTGCCTGGTGAGAATAGGGACACAAATATATCCCAACCATGAACCATATTTGTTCATTTAAATGAGTTATTGGGCGCCGAGGGGCCTGGACTATCTATTCTAGTTTTCCCTATAAGAAGTGTCTTTCTCTCCTTCCTCTTTTCATGCAGTTGAATCATTGTCTTAAGGTGAACCTCACACAACCCAGACCCCCAAAATGATCCTTACACAGGAGAGAAGAGAAAGCACAAAGGTTCATTGAAACTCAGAAGTCAAGAAAAGAAAAAAGTGTGAGAAAAGAATTTTTGAAGAGAGAGGATGGGGATGAAAAGTAGTGCTACTATTAGTGACTCCAAGAGAAAGTTTTCATGTAAAGGATTAGGTGGGTTCTTTAAAGAACAAAGAGGTAGGCTCTACATAATAAGAAGATGTATTGTTATGCTTTTATGCTGGCATGATTAGAGCTCGTGGCTTTGGACTGCTGCTCCTTCACCTCCAACTTGGAAGCTGCTGCTTGTTTTCTTTTTTCTTTTTTTCTTTTTTTGGTTTTTATCATCATATGTTACCTGGAGAGTGTGAAAACTGTATAGCAAAAATATGATTAATTTCTTTTTCTTTCTGTGGCTTCACTATCCTCTTTTGTTTCTCCAATTCTATTGACAGGTTGTCAAAATTTTGATTTCATTGGTGATCTAAAGTGTCTTACATTTCAGTGCTGTTTCTTGAGCATTGTTTGCTTTCAAACTATGAAGTGACACATCTTTACCTACAAACATTTAAAGAGCACTTTTCATATATAGCACTTACCTAGGTTTATTGATAGATATATTTGTCATGGATCTAGGAACGTAACTGTTCTTCCTTTCTTCTTCCCTTCTTCGTTCGCATGTGGAGAAAGAAAGATCTGATTTTCCTCATAATGATCTTATGTGTTTATAATCAGCGCCATGATGGTTGGCTTAGGTGCTTATAAGACTTATGAAAACTATGACCTTATGAAACAATAAAAAAAATACCATTCACTTGTTGATTTTAATGCTAGTGTTGGTTGAATCGTGATCTGTTTTTCTTTTAAGACATTTGATGCACGTTGCTTCAAGAGGGTACCCATGCCACCTAACCTATTAGGTCGTTTATTGACACCGGTTGACCCAGATGTGTGCCAAAAACTGACTTGGAATCAAAAGGGGGTTGGGGGTGTCAGAAACAGTCTTGTATCTAAGACCATTACAAAAACTAGCTTAGATCAGATATTACGTCAGAAAAGATCTTAGACCTAACTCTATTAGACCTAACTCTATTATAAAAACTAGTTCATAAATTGAGGTTTACTCTATCTTATATCTTCAAACAAGATTAAGAGATTTAGATTTATATCTTAAAATAAAAGAAGAAGAAGGAGAATTACGTCAAGTTAATATAAAACAATTCATGATAAAATTTTAAGGAACCATTCAAATACAAATATCCCTTTTAATGTTCATAGCTTTTGGACTATTACAAATTTTATATCTTAAAATTTTTTATTGGATCCTTATTTAAGGGTGTAAATTTTTTAATTGAATGGCTACCAACATGTTAGTATAATCAATATGAGAATTATGATCAATGTCGGGCTTCAAGTTGTCCTTCTATCTTTTTGTATTTTTTTCTTCCTCAATTTCATGGTTGCATGCCATCTCCTCAAAGACACTAACCAAATATGTTTTTTATTAAGATAATATTTTCTGCATCTTTTTAATAGAAAAAAAAAATTCAGTTTTAGTCAAAAAAATCAACTAGACCCATAAATATGATATAGTATTGCATTGGACATAGATGATTGGAAAGTGAATCAAGTATGTTCTTCGATATCTTATATGTTCGTTATAATTTAGAGGATAATGAGTGAGATCATGTGTAAGAGATTCAGATAATTGATTGTGTACAATATTTTAATTTTTTAGATTAAATAATACCTAATACATGATCCTTCAATGTGAACCAAACTGAGGTTCAAATGCCACGTTGATTTTCAGATGATCCTTAAAGAAAAAACTTGTTCTTACTACATCATTACCATTTTCTGAATCTAGGAACTATTCGAATTTGAGTTAGAATGTTTAATAGTATTTGGAATATTTTTAGGAAAAAAAAAAAAAAAAAATATCTAATTTTAAAAATCTCATCAGATTTTTTTTTTTTTTTATTAATGAATACGCTATCGGCATAAAATAATTTCTTATCCTATAAAACATTATTCATACAGATAAAAGCGAATCAAAATATTCAATATCTGTATAGTAGATTGAAAAGCAAAAACAATCAAGATCATAACTAGAGAAGACTATTGGCTCATGCATAGCTGAAACACATATAAATGATTCACATGACTGGTTAAGGAGATTTGTCTGGGGAAAAAACATGCGTGGCCTCATGTTTTCAACTTTTGGTACACTTTTTCTTCAAATCCTTACAAAGGACAATATGAAATTTGGCAAAGAAGAAAAACATGAAAAAGCAAAGATTTGAATCTCTTTACTGTGTCATATCACACGATTGCCAAATACCTCATCACAATACCACAAACCGCATTTTACCTGCGTTTTGATCACACCCTCTCTCAAGGCCGAAAATTTTTTGACAAGAAGCTCACACCATCGCAGGAAAATATATTAGTAACTTGAATTAAGTAATAATGATAGTAAACTGTTATGTATGTCAACTTTTACAGTCAAATAATATATCATTTGTATAGCCCTAAGGAGGAATGGCGCAATGGTGACTTTCCGCCTGGCTTGGTCTGTCTCAAGCTGGTGCCCATGGTTAGAGCATCAACATCAGCAGTAACCAATAAGTTTTACCTATATATGTGAGCAGTTTTCCCATTTAGTGAGTTGTCTTCTCCCTTATCGGAGAGTAGAGTCTCAAATTATTCCTTAAAGTATTCCTATATCAAAAGGTCTCAACAATTATAATTTGTACGTTGGGTATCCATCTTAACTCTAAGAGGTTAAGATTGTGGGTTATGAGTTTTTTTTTTTTTTTTTAGAAATTATCTTCTTTTTAATTGTGAAATGGTCATTCAAACCGTATTATCAATAATTCATCTCGATAGATTTCGATAATCACTTTACTTGTTTGGTGTCAGCATTACAATGAGTAGGAAGAAAAATAGGACGTGAAATGAAATGCGCGTGGAGAGCATAAGGGAGGGTGTTGATGATTGCACAATTGAGACTTGAATTTTCTCCCGGAAATGTACTTGGATGAAAAGAAGGGAAGAAATAGATGGAGTATAATGTTACCACCCCCACGTGGCATATCTAATCCAAAACCCCACCATATCTGTTGCATTTGTGACTCTCCATCTTCAATCAGCACACACTAAATCAAATCACGTATTTGACCCCACTTTCCTAACTTTCATTATAATTCACACCAACGCTCTTATTTTTCTCCGGCTCATCATGATTCACGGCTTTCCTAGCTTCTACCCTAAATTTAATTAATTAATATTAAAATTTGAAAATTATCAAATCATATCATATCATATCATAAATAATAATAATAATAATAATAATAATAACAGTTCTTTCATCATTATATATGGGTTGATATTTCACTCTCATGTGGGTTTCTCCATCACCTTCATGTAGATAAATCTCTCTCAATTGGGAGCAATCTCTCGAATCGTGTCACCAGTGTTCTATCTCGATTGGTTTTGATAGTTTTTTGGATTCGTTTCAGTCATAATTTCTGTATTAAAAAACAAAAATTGATTATAGATTTAATTTACCGTGATAATGATTTTTTTTTAGCTATCCGATATTGAGTCAGACTATTACCAAATTAATTAAGATAAAACTTTAAAGTACGATATGAAATTCTTTTCTTAGAAATGGAAGAGTACTGTTCACACAAAAATGAGAAAATTATCCATACAAGTGGTACGAGGTGAGTAGATTTCCCACCACTTTCGAATTGAAGGTAGGTAGGAAAGATTTAACCACCAAACCAATCTAGTTTTCTCTAATGATGTTTTTATTATAATATACTTTTACATAAGTGAAAATCTCTTAGAATCACGTAATTGAATTAAAAAAGACAATAGGGATGAGATTTACACCTCAAATTGATTTATATACAACATAAAATTCTCAAAGAACCTTCTTGAACCCTAGCTGCAACTTGTCTTCTTATTTTGCTCTTTATTATTATTATATATATTTTAACTCTAATCATTAAAGGTTTTCCGTCCGATTCTTGATTTTTCAAGTGAAAAGTGTGTGGGCACTTTCCCTTAATTAAAGGATTTTTTTTTTTTTGAAATAATTAATTAAAGGATATGGCGTAGCTTAGCAAGAGAAAAATAAATCCCTGCCCTGCTTAGGTCTCTCGTTTTCTTTATTTAATTTCCTTGATAGAAATGGAAAAGAATATACACTTGGGCCACACACCCTTGTTGCTCACGTTCAAGTGTCCGGGGTTTTTTAAGTGTCATGTGTTTGTTTGATCCAATCCATAATTATATATCTACAGTGTTAGGATTTTTAAAATCTAATTCACCATTTACTTTAAAAAATAAAAATCTAGTTCACTATTTGTTTATTGATCCTTTAATTAAGGTAAATCACTTGTAATTAATTTAACTATCAAGTCATCCTTCAATATAAAACTACTTGTAAATCTCTTTTTTGGATTTACCGTAATTCATATTAACTTAATTATACTTTATACCATTATATATATTTTTTTGAAGTTACAAATTAACACGTTTATATTTGTCAAGACCCTTAGATCATGACACTACGGAATAACCTAGAATGCAACATTTAACTCTACTCCCTACTAATAGGGAGAGAGAGACTCATACTAAATGAAAAAAATTATCCTCCAACTGGACGGATTTATATGTAGATTGTCTATAGATAAATGAGTTGATATGAAATTATTCATTTTTATGATAGAAGGTACTCGAGCCCAATTTCTGTGATGAGTGATAGGGTGGGTGTGCCACTCAAGCAAATCATTTGTGAATCCATTATAAAATTATAATTGAACTATAAACATAAATACAATATCGAACTAAACAAATAATATACTTGATGTCCTTGATCAGTTATATATCATGTAGCATAATCCTTTACCGGGATATTCATAATGAAAAAGAAGATAAGGTACTACCAACAACATTTGATCACATATTCACTCTGAATTACACTAATTATGACAGTATAACTATTATGATATATCTAGATATCATAATTGTTGGATCAAAATGTAACATGGGGAGGACGGATAAATAACAAAAATTCTAACCATCGCATGCAATGCTAAATTGCTCATACAAGTATAAACATAAACAACTAAAGCAAATTCCACAAATTAAATAGATAATGGGAAAAAAGAGATCAAACACAACAATTTTGATATGGTTCGGCCAACTCATCTGCATCCATGCCTCCAGGCTTACTAAGCTTGAGGATTCTCCACCATTCAAGGTTCTCAAGACCCGACTTGCTTATGCAAGACAATATTGGAGGTGATAACACACACTAATCTTTACCAAGTGATTCCAACACTTGGATTTGTAACATTCAAGTGTTTTTCTATCACTCAAATACAGTAGAAATTATTGAAGGTTATAAGAAAAATATTCTCACAAGAGTAAATATGGTAATGATGTTCAACTTAGCTCAAGAAATTTGAAGGTTTCTGTTTCAAACCAAGTGTAAAGAAGGAAACTCATGAAATGGTCTCAAACTGGTTGAACGATTATTCATGGGCTGGGCTTCTTTTGAGCTTCCACTCTTTAATAAGAAGCGTCGTAGGCTGTACCATTGCTACTAGCCCATTAATTGTTTGTGAATATCACCATTTCTTAAAATTCACCTAAATTACATTAAAAACATAAAACCATAGTAATTTTGATAAGTGTGGGATATGTTAAGTTAAGTTAGTATCCATTTATTCTTTTATTTATATTCAATTAAAAATTTAAAAGTATACCAATAATTGGATTGAATATCCTAATTATAAATTCAAGTTTAAATAAACTTCACCTGTCATTTCTTCATCTCCAACCACACTCTTCTTCTTCCCCTTGCCCTTCTTTTCCATCTCTGATGAACTCACATTGATTATTATTTTCTCCAATGGGTCGGGCATTCAACGAAGTCAAGTTGGAGATGGTGACTGGGCTGGACATGAAAATGGTAACTGAAGATGGGTTATTGAGAGCAAATGTTTTTTTAACAATAATTATTTTAAAATGATTGAGGAGTATTTTGATTTTCACAATGACAATTTGGAGCAAAGATAATATAAATATTAAAAGATGTGAAAAACAATTACTACCATAAATAAAAGTCCATTCTTAAGTATTTATTCTAAAAACATAGCTCTCACGTAGACAATGACATTATTTATATGTATAGAGAACATAAAACAAACACTGGCTTTCGAAAAAGTGTCATCTTATATAGTCCCATCCTTCAGAATCTTTTTTGCAATGTGGCAACCTATGCATTTTATTTTACCATACAATTTGTGTGTTCTCCCTATGAAAGCTAATAGAAAATGATAAAATAACATCATTTATGCAACTTTGAGAACTTCACATTAAAACCAAAAGATCAAGAGTAGTTCATGACCACCACTGTGCTGCTATGATCAATCTCACACTGTTATGGATATATTTCAGATTGAATAAATGAGCTGGTAAAAGTCTTATGAAAGCCCAACAAACTGAATCCAATGAAGCGATCCATCAGGCAAAGCGCGGTTCACCAACACCCAACCCAGACGAGCTCTTCAGTTCATGCAAGCGAGCTCGCATTGCCACTGTTACTCACAAGTCGCTAGTCAGTATTACTCAGCTCGTTCTATGCACAGCTTGTTGCTTAAGGCAAGATCCAACTTGAGATCGTCCAAGACAGGCTTTAGCTCGTGCAATGAACAATTCGATAAGAAAATCTACTAAAAAGGCAATAACCTAAATTGATTGTGATTCTTCTACCCAAGTTGGAAATAAATTCAAATTCCAATGTTGATAGATTTAATTCTGATTTAGCGGAATTGATTCCTGTTTTGGTGCAAATTGATTTGGAAGGTGTAATTAATGTAGGATTTTTTCCAGTTTTATTTTTACTCAAATTGTAATGTCTCTCCATATAAATAGAGGTTGAAATTCATTGTAACATATACTGAATATAATAATATACTGTTACTCTGCAAAAATTATCATAGGAATAGTCGTGGACGTAGGCATCATTTTGACCGAACCACGTAAAATATTGGTGCAGTGTTGTTCTTCCTCTCATTCTCTTTTTTTTTTTTTTTTTGTCTTGTTTTTTATTAATTACAGGTATTGAGCTTGAACTTTTGGTCGACCAGATTTCACCGTCAACACACATCAAATTAGAACATATACTATCTTAGTATGCATTTACACACCAATTACATGGTGATAAATTATGAAAGCTTTATTGCACACCTTTATTTAACAAATGTTGGCTTCATTTGTTTTCATGTAGTCAATCTTCTCAAAAAACTGCCTTCGGTGGCGTTTTCATCCTTTTCCTAAATCTTGCAAGTTATTTTAAACAAGTGCCTAATAGAAATTAATATTTAAAACACTTTTCTTTTTCTTTTTTCAGATCACTTCACTTAAATATTGAGCAGTTTTGCTATTATCATTGGGAAAACAAATTTCATTGACTTTATTTCACGACAAAACATTCTTTTATACACTTGAGTTTTTGCCCGTATTTATATTGAATGTGTGAGATTTCTTAAAAATTATAGTAATTTAAGAATCAAGTTAAAAGCAGGTAAAAGGTTATTAGTTCTTAATTTTGGGGAAGAAATAGGTTTATATTTTATTCATACATTTTTTTTTTGTGCCTTTTGGATGGAAAAACTCTCTGGAAAAAGGTTTTGAAAGGTTTTAATTATGAAATATTTTTAAATAATTTTTTATTTTTTTCGAGTTCATCGATGCCCATCAAGTTAGATTGATGAAAGTAAAGCCCAAGGTCGATGTCGCGACCTGTAGCGATTGTGGTTGACCTTTTGCTTCTTGGCCCCTTTTTGCAAGTTGGTCACGCTGTGTTGCCATTGCGATCACGTAATCGAGGTTGCGCGGTTACGACGTGTCACACTATGGAGCAACATGGCAGAGGAGTTCTTCAAATTTTTCCGTAGTTTATAATTGTTCAAGTCATCCTTGAGCACAATATAGAAGTGCTTCTATAATTTTCTTGCTAGGACTTTTGGTAATTTGCCACCCAAATTTTTTTTAAAAAAAAAGAAAAAAATCCTATTTTATGTGGAATTTTTACGATTTTTTTTAATGGTTTTCTTACCCTGTAAATAGGAATATTATTTTTATTAAAAGTTAAGAAAGCACACATCAAGAGTTTGCAATTTTTTTGAGTTTTCTTTTTAGACATATTAAGACTGAAATCTTTAATGTTGTTTTCTTCCCTGTTCTGGTCCTTGTAGGCTTATTTGATCTTCCAACTCGTCAAGTTCTTGTTTTCTAGATGGAGTCCCAAAGGATAAGTTAATAGTTATGAAATCGTGTGGAGAAAAGAAGGAAACTTAGGATAGTTAGGGATCACTTCTAAAAGGATTGTGGCTAGGTAGAATGGATTATAAATTAATCAGAGTGTGATCGGGACATCAACTTGTGGTTGTAGTTGTTCTAACAACTAATGAAATTTGTGACAATGCGGCCAAAGATATTTGATCTCATGATCTTTACCTTTTTGAGTTTTTAACATAAAAATCCATGTCAACAATTCTTACTCTCCTCACTTGTATTTTGTTATGATTTGTTTAATTTGATCTAATTTTTTATTATGTGAAAAATTTGATAAGAACTTATTCACACCATTTAGATTCTCTTTAATTGGTAATTAGTGATTTTCAATTTCAAAGGGATATTATTTTATTTATAATTATTTATCATGTAATATAAATGAAGCTAATATTTTTAATGTTTTATTTAAAAAAATTTAATATAAAATGATAAGGAAAGACCTTTTAGATTATCAAGAAGGCTGTTTGGCCTTTTTTAAGATCTCATTTGGTGCATGAGATAAGATTGAATTATTTATATGAGATTAGATGAAATCAAATTGGATTAATTTAATGGTGCGTTTACTTCATTTGGAGGAATTAGAATAGGAATCGGAATGATATGGAATCGGAATGACTTGAAATCGGAATGAAGTATCGGAATCAGAATAAATTGTTTACTTCAACTGCAGGAATCGGAATCAGCAGTATTCCTATTGAACTGTTTACTTTGCTTTGAAATCGGAATGGATTAATTATAAGTTACAAAAATACCCTCAATTAAAATTATGAATTAATTATAATAGTGTACAATTTTTTGTTATAATATGTAATTTTTTTAGTATCAAATAAAAAATTATATATTATAATAAAAAAACTGCATATTATTTTAATAGTCCACTAATCTAGATGTAATTTTTTTATTACAATATGCAATTTTTTTAAATATCAAATAAAAACTGTATATTATAATTAAAAAAAACTGCATATTATTTTAATAGTTTACTATGATAATTAAAAAATTGGTAATAAAAAGTTAGTGGTGTGCAATTTTTTATTATAATATGTAGTTTTTTTTTTTTTTAACATCAAATAAAATAGTTTTTTTTTTTTAATTTTTAAATAATGGTATAAAAAACTTTTTATCCCGATAAAGAGAATGAGAATGAGATTCTCAAGTAAGTTGGGGGGAATAAGATTCTCATTTCATAACCCCAAATTGATGTGGGGTCTACATTTTCATTCTCATCACGGAATGAATTTTAAGTAAGTAAACACTATCAATCAATCACATTTCTCATTTTCATTCCTCAATTCATGAAGTAAACACACTATAAATGTTATTCCATGTTTGATGAAATGTAAAATAGGATTAAAAATAGTGAGTATAAACTTAGATTTTAAAGTAATTTTCCATGGATTTTTCAGAAATTTTGTAGGCATGGGAGCATTACACTCAACAAGAACCATTTCAGAAATTTTAAAGTAATTTTCCTATCAAACAAATGAAGGAGGTACGGTCGATCAGTTGGCCTCCTTCGATCGAACTTAGGAGGTGGAATATAAGTTTATGGTTAAGGTTAGAATTAGGTTTAGATTATGGATTAAAATCAAGGAAATTAGGATATTTTTTGTAGTAAATTAATCATGTAAGCCTATTCTAGTAATAAAATATGACTTAAAGTAAAAAATTTGACAATTTAAATAAAATGTTTTTTACCTTATAATAAGATATAAACAAAAAAAAAAATAAAATTAACCCACTTAATTTAACTATTTTTTTTTTTTTAAAAAAAAAAACCTTAAAAATGTGAAAACAAACACCTGTTATTCTCTCATGGCTTGAGTCTCCGTAGTATTTTATTTTTGCGTGTTCAACCTATCTCCAAAACCGGTAAAAAGGGAAAGAAAGGAATCATTCTCTACTTTTCATCTTGCTAATCTACTTTACCCCTTTCTAATCCCACCTAACAACCACTTGATAATTAATTGCTCTAATTAGCTTGCTATGAAAATCATAAGAGAATTAATGTTCACAAAAACATGAAAAATAACATAAAAAAATGTTGAGAGCCATGAAGCTAGAAAAATTTAACAGAGAGAAAGTCGGATGCTAATATTGCTAAATAACATGGAATTTATACAAATACTAATTTAGATCCATGCCAAGCACTGCTAAGTTATTAAAACTGAGATGATGATGATCATGATAAAAGACAAATACTACAAAGGAAGTTAACCAACTATTATTTGCAAGGACCCTCTGAATTGAAGAATTTTAACTTTAGACTGCAAGACCTTTAAATACTTCGGTGCAGCCAATAATATTTCAGAAGTATTCATCCCATGCCCTTAAAAAAGGGGAAAAAAAAAAAAAGGCTTCGCAATTTCATGTCTTCTCTGTAATTCTTTTCTCCTCTCTTGTGCATAAATGCTAACAAATATGCTCATTCTAATGGTCTCATTCATAGAGTCAATCCCTACACAACTAAAATTTTGTAAACCTAAACCAATAAGGAACAAGATTGATGTCGACAATACGAGGTTGGTCCACCTCACATTTACACTTTAGTGGTTCTAAGCTCAAGTCATACATCCAACTCCCAACCTCTAAATTATTGCAATTGTTAAAAAAAAAAAAAAGAACCGATGTTATCATATTAGTCAAATTTATATTTTCATCATATACACCACAACATTATTACGACATCTCTGATTTTCATGTATATAATATATTATGTTAGTTACCTTTATATGAAATTTCTACGCATGTCTTTCATGTATCATCCTCACTACTAGGTTTTTCATCTTAACACGACATCTTTATATAACAGTCTCGCAATTGCATGTCCCTTGTTCTTTAGCAACTTAAGCGGGTGGTGGATATGCTTTATCAATATCTTCCTACAAGAAGAAACACGTCCAAACATCATAAGAACAACATGAACATAATAGTAACAATAGAATCCAATTAACCAAATTATGATCGACTCAAATAAATTATCATTTTGAAGCCTTAAAGAAAACAAGAGGAAAATGCGAAAGAGAGAAGCTCAAGGATTTTCAAAGCAAAGATATTTTGAATTTCTAGTGTATAAGCTAATCATTCCCGTAACATACTCTTGTTAGAACTGTTGTACCAACACTGGTCTCTCCAATTTCTTTTAACCATATGTATAATCTTTTCTCACTAACTTCACAATTCAATTGATAGAGTTAAATGATTGGATATATTTTTCAAGATTCAAAAGTCCCTTTAGTTAACGAAAGAAAAAGACATTTTTATCCATATTCACTATATTAGCAAAATACAAATTATCATGACACTTATTAAATATGATAGAAACTAAGACAAACATATAGTAACAATACATAATTAATATATATATATATTCTATTTATTTATTTTTTAAATGACTATTAATAATACTAAATATTCCAAATTTTATTCCAAAAAGAGATGACTTCTAATTAACATGCTGATCTATGAGACGATGCAAAATGGTAAACATGCTCATTAAATTTGATAATATCTCATATTTGAGTCGCTCTCACTATACATAGCATCTTTAAAAAAAGAACAAAACCAAAACAAAACAAAAAAGGACGTTCTTGAGAAGTATCAAAATTGTCATAGGCTTAAACGAAAATACAAAGAGTCACATGTAACAAACATAAAATACATAAAACGAAAAGTACAAATACAAAATCACGCTCGTCAGAAGTCCCAATATAAATACAAAACATATACCGCTAAAAGAGAAGGTTAATAGAAGTCGCCACCTTCTCTCATCCCTCAAAATTGTCGAATTTGCATCGACAGGCCCTTCGATTTGCCCTACCCTTGGTAAGATCAAAATACTCTCAATTTTTTCTAACTTTTCATATTTTCTTCACTCTCACTTATTATTTCTCTCCTTTTCCATTTCTGTATTTTTTTTTCTATTTTATATTTGTTAATATAAACTCCATCTGTTATGTATAGATGTACATTTATGTATTTTAGTTCCTTACATTTTAGATTTTTTTTCTTCAAATTCAGTCTCAGTAGAATATAATGTGGAATTGTGAGCTTCTGTTTCTCATTTTATTTTGCACTTTTATTTCATATAATCTTCATGCTTTGCATTTTGTTTGCCCATAATATTTACTTTTTTTTTTAATATAATTATATAACACAATGTTGATGGATGACAAAAAGGAGAAGAAGAGACAGAAGAACTTTTTTTTTTTTTTCAGTGATTATTCAACAGGCACTTACAGTCAAACTGTTATAGAGTATAATTTTTTTCCTTAATTTTATTTTCAAAATTTTTTTCAGTTTGGTTGGTTTGTTATTGTTGCTAGAAGTTAGAAAATTTAAAATAAAATCTATAGAAGTCAGTACTCTATGGAATCACAAGCAGATTATAGGATTTTGGTTATTGTTCGATTACTTTTATATATATATGTGTGTGTGTGTTTGTAAAATTTTGTGTTTTCTTTTTGTCTACTCCACATTTTATTTTCAGCTAATAAATTGATTATATCTGTGGAAACCATGATTTGTTAAGCCAAATGATATGACTATATCAATGGTTTGGTGGTGTTCCGGGCTCAATTTGTTTGGTGCCTGTCTATTTTGCAGTTCATCTTAAAATATTTCATTTCACTTTATTTCTAGTAGTCAGTGTTCTGTACATTTTGGAGGTGATGCTTGTGCTTTTATACTTTCCGGTTTTGATGCAATTTTCTTCTATTTATTTTATTCAAGATTTTTTCTTTCTTCGGTACATTTATGACTCGATCTCTGCTAAATTGAGCTTTTTTCTTTCGTTTCTTTATAGTGAATTTTTTGTTTCACTGTAATCAAGGATATTATACCTCTTCTTCTCGTTTTTTAGTATGTTTTACTATATATATATTTTTTGACATTTTGGCTGATGGCTGGGATTTTTAACAAAGTGATGATTTTCACAGAAAGTTTGCATGTGATCTTTGAACACAATATGGGTACAGAATCTCTTCAGCCAAGTCATTTCACAAATGGAGAGGCTGAGAACAGTCTTCATAAAGAGAGTTTCCAGATTCCACATCAGGACTCTAAAAGAAGACATGGAAATTCGGTCTCTGATGGAACTGTTACTGCAAGTAATGAAAATTGTAGTGAGGGATATTTAGTAGGACTATCCAGCCCAAATGCAACTGATGATGTAGATACAAACTCCCAGCTTGGTGTTGTAGTTGTACGTGAAGCACAGGATTTGTTGTTCATTCAATATTCATGAAATATTGTTTGGAATAGTGATTTTTGCACAAACACTTAATAATATCTTCTATTTTTATTATGTTATTTCTCTGCAGAAAAAGGCAAGGGTTCAGAGAGAAATGACTGTTCAAGATATGTATAACCAAGAATCTTTTGATGACGATGATGATGAAGACGACAGTGATTGGGAGCCGATGCAAAAGCATGTGGAGGTTATGAAGTGGTTCTGCACTAACTGTACAATGGCCAATCTTGATGATGTTGTTCATTGTGATGTATGTTTATGAGTATTTTGCATTTGTAGGAAATTAGTTTTCAGTATTTAACAAAATTCTGACATATGGTTCTCCATTTGCGATGGTGTACGCTAAAGAAGATATGGTTTTGTGTTGATTTTGATGAAATTGCTACCATGCAGATATGTGGGGAACATAAGGAATCTGGTATCGTGAGGCATGGATTCTTTGCTTCTCCTTCTTCACCAGATGGTCTTTCAGATGTTGGATCAGAAATAAAAGATAGATACAAAGGTGATTAGCCATTAGGTCTACTTCATAGGGTTGCCATTGTCTGAAAGGAGTTTATGTTATAAATTCTTCTACCAGGGCCTTTCCATTCTCATGTGGTCAAATCTTCTCAAAATGCTTAAAATTGCCTTCTTTGTAGTCATCTATACATTCACATTTGTACATTTGCTCGTTGGTATAGGAATTCAATTTAGATATGTTCTTCTCTATAGGCATTTAATAATAGTATTGTGAAATAATGATGCTGCATTAGCCGAAGCTTTTTTAATCCTCCTCCTCCCCCTTGACTTGTACATTTACACTCTTTTAATGGTAATTTTATACAGCTAGAAAAGGATTTGGTTGTAAAGCCACTTAATGCTTCTGCATATAAGTTGAAAATAATCTTAGTTAGACTCAGTTACACAAGTTTGAAGAATTTTTTAGTATTAACTTACAGATCTGGTTCTGGATGCAATTAATGTATGGTTAGAAATGGCCTTATATTTACTAATTGCTATCTTGTATTGATATAGTGCTGTCTACATGAAATGTCCGATTCTAACTTGTAATTCATGGTTTATCATACTCCTATCTTAAAATGATGGTTTTGTTCTGTTTTCAGATGCTGTTGTCTTTTATTTCTTTTGTTATGGATACAGATATTATCATTTGGCATGATTGATTGACTGCTACCATACTTATTTTCCCCTTGGCTCTGTAGATTTGCACTCAGGAATTTCTCAAACCGACAGTAGCACAGCAATAGGATTTGATGAGAGAATGTTGCTACACTCAGAAGTATGGTTTTGCTGTTCAGCAT
Source organism: Litchi chinensis (assembly GCA_019925255.1). Taxonomy (NCBI): domain Eukaryota; kingdom Viridiplantae; phylum Streptophyta; class Magnoliopsida; order Sapindales; family Sapindaceae; genus Litchi; species Litchi chinensis. The sequence goes on along the minus strand of CM034470.1, from coordinate 15,506,796 downwards.
ATTTTGTTTGAACACCTATTTGAATTTTGATTAGTTGGGATGATGCCTTCTTTTTCTGTTCTCATTTGTAATAACGTGCATGTGCATGAAGATTGTGATGCAATATCTTTAAGAGGATAAAGTCTTAATGAGAAGTGATATGATGTTAAATCCCTCAATATGTTTATTAACTTTGTCTGTTTGAACACATTATTATTATTATTTTTTGGGTTTCCATGTAAAGAAAACATCGATTATTAGTTGCAAACAGAAGTTTGTCAATTTTGCAGACAACAGAAAGGTGTCAGAGTATAGATAGAGCCTAAATAATCTCTCATTTGAAGTGTGTGGTGGGGAATGAGGAAAGAATCTGTTTTTGGAGGATAGATGAATTAGGTAGATACCTATTTTTTTGTTATCTCCTTTCCTTTACAGGCTGAGGAGCTCTTGTAATGTGTTTATTGAAAGTAGGGCTGTTTCATTTTCATCTTCTTTGATTGGAGTTATAATTTTCTTAGAAATTTGAATGATAGGGAAGTACAGGAATTGACTTCCCTTCTTCCATAGCTAGAGAGCGTTTCCTTAAATGATGTGGAGGGGAGCATAGAATTTGGTAGCTAGAGTTCTTTGGTTATACTATCGTCTCAAGCAAATCCTACCTCAATTGGTTGACTGATGATCCTTTCTTATGTTGGACCTACTAGCTTCAACATCGAAGGTTTTCTTGTATGATTCCAAGTTTCTCTTGGGCTGTGGCTTATGCAAGTTAATACTCCGCATTTTAAAGGCATAGACCTTATGCTTGCTTATTATCCTTTTTTTTTCGCGTGATGTGTTAAAGAAAGGAAGAAAAATTTGATCATTTAATTCTTCATTGTTCACTGTCTAACAGTATAAGATTGTGGTATAAATCTTCAAGTAGCTTTTTGTGGGTCATTTAACCTCCTGCATCTGATTGTTTGTTAAAAATCATTATGATTCCAGCTGAGGGAAGATAGGTGGTTTAGGGTGATGTATCAGGTTGGTAATTGTTTGGGTTATTTGGAAATAAAGGGAAAGAAGGATCTTCGAAAATGCTTGTGAGGATGGTAATCTCTTGTAGGATAAACTTTGTTTTTAGTATTTCTATGGGCTTTTGTTCCGAAAGAATATGTGGCCACTTCGCTCTTTTGTACACACAGTTGTGATGTTGAATTGTTTAAATATTTAAGTACTTTCTTAATGTGAAGTTTCTGATATTAGCAGTGGACTGCTGGTTCACCCCTCCTGTAATGTGATTCTGCTAATTCTAATATAATCAGCAAAATTAAATCCATTATAAATAGAATTCGGTGTAGTAACAAATGAATAAAATGTTTAGGAAATATATACTGAATTGTAATTTGCGCATGAAACAACTTTTCTAAATTTGCTTGCTATAAATCTTTGTTACTATGGCCCTTGTCCCTTCTGCTTATCTCTGCATTCCAAAACAAGAAGTTGCTGGAAATTGCTTTTAATTTTTCTTTTCTAATACTTAACATTCTTATCTTGGTTGTTGCTTTGTTAGAATAGGTTGAGATGAAGTCACATCCACATCCAGAAAGACCTGACCGTCTTCAAGCTATTGCTACTAGCCTTGCTACTGCTGGTATTTTCTCTTTACTGACTTCACTGAAAATTTTGAGACTTGATTGTTATTGACAGTGATGGATTAATTGTGTCTTACTTCTTCTGGCATGTCATGTTAATGCCTGTTGACTGACAAATGGCTATTTTTAATCTTGAAGGTATATTTCCTGGAAGATGCTATCCAATAGCTTCAAGAGAAATTACACGGGAAGAACTCAAGATGGTAAGTGAACTACTTTTAACTCGGATGATTACAAGGTCTCTAATACATCTGTATGTGCCATTATTTCTCGAGGAATTAGGAGTTCACAACCGGAAACATTTTAAGCAGAAATATGTGACATCTGGGAGTTAGTCTGAAAATTTTGGACATTGTAGTGATTTGTGATATATCTGAGGTAGTATGGCAATGCAGAGTAATCTTGCTTATTTGTGTATTATATAAGGGGCTTGGTGTGTATGGAAATAGGGATACACTGCTTGGACTGTTCATATGTCCTTATATATTTAATTCTGTTTCTTTTTCTAAGCAGAAAAGTCATGCCTCAGGTGTTAATTTATAATGTTTCTGATTGTTCTATTGGAATCTTTAGATACATTCCTCGGAGCAGATCGAAGCTGTTGAACTTACGCGTGATATGCATGCTAGGTTGGTAAAAATGACTGCCCCTTTTTTTCTCTCCCTCTTCTCTCTCTCTCTTCTCTCCTTTGTACTCTGCTGAAAGGAAACTGTTGATGTGGCAATAATTGCAATTAAAATTGAGAGAAGTTGAAGTGATTGATTTTACAAGTGTGAAGAGATTGGATTTTGAAATTAGAATTTTCTGGTGTGGCAGTGAACAATATTCATATAAAGTTTGAAGGAGGTTAAGCCTAGTACGCAAAAAAGATAAAAGTAATAAATAATAAATTGATAGAGCTGGCCAAAGTTGTAGTCAGTATTCATGTTATGCATGGTAGAAAGCAAGATGTGTAGTTATGAGCTGTGTAAAAGAAAGAAACCACATATTCAATGTATGTTTTGTCTTTGAATATGTATGTCTAAGGAGGTAAGCCGACATGAATATTCTTTAGTTTTTCTTTTTGAATTGGCAGAAACTTAGACCTCAGGTGTGATTGTTCAAATATATTCAATTTTGACTTGTGTGATGAGATGGTTAGAGAGACATTTGGGAGTTCAAAGGAAGACTATTAAATGTATGAATTGGAATGGATAGGGAAACCAACATGATGGTATGAGTTAACAATGGTGATTGCTGTTTTTGTAATGTATCTTCCATTGGTTGAGTTCCTTTGATATGGCATGTTTTCATTTGCATGATCAGGACTTCTGTGGCCTAAATTTATGAGTCTAAAGTTCCGGGATTTTAAGACTACATTTAGCTCTCTTAATTTCTCAGAAATGAGGCTTGGTTTATAGTTAACTGTTATTTTTGGTTGGCAGCTACTTTACTCCTGATACATATGCTAATGAGCATTCAGCATGTGCTGCTAGGCTTGCAGCAGGTTTGTGTGCTGATCTTGCTTCAGCAATTTATTCTGGACGTGCCAGAAATGGATTTGCTCTGGTAGGAATGGTTTATGATTTGCAGTTACAGGGGTTCTATACCGAATTTGATCTTTCTAATGTTATCTTTGTAATATTTTGAATGATTAGGTTCGACCTCCAGGTCATCATGCTGGTGTAAGACAGTCCATGGGTTTCTGCCTCCATAATAATGCTGCTGTTGCTGCGTTAGCAGCTCAAGCTGCTGGGGCAAAGAAAGTGCTAATTGTTGATTGGGTAATTTTTCTGCTACATGCAATTCATGTGTAGTTACTTTCACTGGTTCCAAGGGCCATAAGGCATTGGGAAAGTTTCAGGGCAGTGCTGATTGTGTATACCCTTTAATCTGAATTTGTTAATGAATTATTTCAGGATGTTCATCATGGAAACGGCACCCAGGAAATTTTCGACCAGAATAAATCGGTGCGTTTGATAACAATAAAATTTAATTTGCGAATGTTAATAAATGTTTGTTGTGCTATTATCTCCATAAGTGCCCTTTGATGGAGATTGCCAGATGGCTTTGGCTATGGCACTTGTCAGTGGAATAAAAAAGAATAAGCCAATTTCAGTGCTAGTAGGAACACTGTGATACTGTCCAGTAGGAGGCAGGATTTAGGAAGCAATTTGTGGTGTTATGTTTTATGGGTTTAAGTAGCAAGTAGAAGCTTTTATTGCAATATGGTGGCCTATGTTTTTTATTTTTATGAAGTTGTTGATTTCCTGTAAGATTCTTTTTGGTAGTTCCAGGTTATCGATAATAAGATGAATAGTGTAGGTAAGCATTTGACTGTGCATGGAGATTGGAATGCCTTAATTGCATTTCAGATGGATAAATTGCATGACTAGAAGGTTTTTCTTGCAGTGATATCCAATTTTTGTTGTTTTGGCTTTTATATTTTGTGTTGATGCCTTGGACCTATTTGTAGGTTTTGTACATATCCTTGCATAGACATGAGGGAGGAAGGTTTTATCCTGGTACTGGAGCTGCTAATGAGGTGCTTGATTCCCCACAGTTTTTTGAAAAAAATTTCCATTATTATTTATATTGTTTGTTGGCATTATGATTTGATAGGATTTGAATTTAGTTGCAATTTAACTTGTTGCTCTGCATTAACTTGTGAATTATTGAAGTATGCCCATCAACAATATGCATTAGTGGATAGTGTTCTTTCGGTTTACATGTTTATCCTAGCCTGCCTACTCTTTCACACCATCTTAAGTCTGGTGTTTAACCTCCTGTGTGAATTTTATGTCTTGGATCTTAATGTTGTATGTGTAATCTCATTTGTATTGTGGCTTACACCTTGAAAACCAAAATGAGTTTAAGTTCACCCGTTTCAAAATGGTCTTCACCATTTTCAGTGAGACAAAATAGAGTTTCTTCTTCTTGAAGAATGCTTTCTTATTTGCTCTAAATTCTAATCATATATATCTTATATGTTTGCTACATTGGATGCATTATTTATTTATTTATTTATTTTTTATATACAATAAACAGACCAAAACCCAATCAAAGTTGAACTCGAGACCTCTTATAAGAGATTTTACCAACTATGCTAGCTAGTACCCACAACAATGGATGCATGATTAGCTAAGAGGCTGTTTAGATGGGTTTTTGAATTCGTTTTAGAAATACAAAAAGGTTATTTGGTTACATGTTCTCATGTTCAAATTATAACTGGAAAGTAGGGAAAAAGAAATTTATTTCCCACCATTTTCAAAACAAGTTTACGAAACAAGTCACAAAATTTTTCACCTAACAAATTACCAACTATTTTTACTCATTTGAAAATAAAAATTATAATTTTATTTTGTTTTCAGTTTTTGAAAACTGCTTTTAACAAGCGCTACTACATAATTTTGCATTTTAAAACCATCATTTTTAAAAGATAATTTTCCTTAGTAAATATAATTTTGAAAAATACCATTTTAAAAACAACTCTAAATGCACCCTTATTATGTTTGAAATTTGGTCTGTACATCTTTCATCTTGTTTTACATTGTTCTGTAGTTTTGTTTCCATGCTGACTTATGCAATCTACTGTAATTACTATACTATTTTATTTTACAATTTGAACCTGTAATAAATATTTTTAATGGTACTCTTCCGTAGGTTGGAACTGAGGGTGCAGAGGGATATTGCGTAAATGTTCCGTGGAGTCGTGGGGGAGTTGGAGATAATGATTATGTTTTTGCATTTCAGAATGTTGTTCTTCCTATAGGTTACTGTCCATTAATTCCCCTCCTTATATGTCTATTATCATTTTAAGAAGAGATTTTTGGTGTTAGTGTCTATATTGCAGTCTAGAAACTTCAATGAACCAACTATCAAGGTGTTGCATTTTATATTATTGTCCCTGTGCATGATACTGAAGAAGATATCCTAGATTACCGATGGTCTGTGAATGACTGTAAAGTGTAATTTTCTGGTAATGGTATCATCGTTGTAGTCAAAATTTGTTAGCCAGGGCCGAACAGGCTTTGCATTATTCATTATCTGGTAAAAGATCTGTTAGCTTGAGCTGCAAGAGGCTTTTCATTATTCGTAATCAGGTGTGAAAGTGAAGTAGTTTGTCAATCGTCCTGAATTGCATTAAGTTTTATAACCTTGTAGATGTGCATTATTTGCTTGAGCAATGTCAAATATAAAATAGTAATCCTGTGACATATTTCTGGTGCAATTCTGACTGATCGCAACTGCTTGTGGTGCTGTATTTTGAACATTTAATATCTAAGAAAGATGGTAGTTATATATTTTTGTAATGCCAATGTTTTGTGTAAAGAAAAGGTTTTCCCCGTTTATGAGGCATGGGATCTTACCTTACATTTCCACTTACAACCGTTGCTGGTTTAAGAGAATGCATTTGAATGGAAGGGAGATTTTGGTGGTTGGGCTTGAAATTTATGTGAATCGTAGAGGATATTGTTTTTCTTTTATGCCATGCTATGATGTATATTGTTCACTATGTATTTTTGTGCTTTATTTGGTGTAGCAAGCATGTGTTATAAAAAGTGCAATATGCACTTGGTTATTACTTAAATCCAATTAACACTGGTATAATTTCAGCTTCTGAGTTCGCTCCTGATTTCACGATCATATCTGCTGGATTTGATGCTGCAAGGGGTGATCCTCTAGGCTGTTGTGATGTAAGTATATTTGTTATTCTCTAAATGAGGTTTTTTATCATTCATTTGAAATAACTTCGTTTGGTAGTGTCAGTTTGATGTAGGACAAGATTAGGAAATAGAGTTTTTATAGGAATAGAATTTAAATTTCTTTAAGGTTAAGTTTTTTAGTTTTAATTAGTTTTAAGTTAGAAAGTTAAGAGTCGATTAGGATTCTTAATTCTAGTAGTTTTAGGATTAGAACCATTATATAAGGATTTGATTTGTTTAAGTTTGTTATGTTATTGATTATTTTATTGAGTGATAATTAAGTTTATGTTTTAGTTTTATCGTTTCTTTATTGTTTATTCGTTTCGATTTCGAAACAAACTTCCGCTGCACCAAAATTGGTATCAGAGCGTGGTTTGCCCTCAATTGATGGCTGAAATTGGTTTAAATGGACAATGAACTCTCGACAACGAACGACGGTTCGCGATTATCGAGCAATGACTCGATGGTATGGATGAAACGCTTCGAAGCCTTCAACAGACTCTTGCTGCGTTGACTCTCGAAGTCAGACGAGTTGCCGGCGAGCGTCAACCTGACTTAACAGGTGACCGGATGGCGACCACCGGCGGTGACGCCGGAGATGACAGCAGGCGACAGGGAGGTCGGAATCTGGATGGCCGTGACCCACGGGAACCAGATCTGGGCAGGAGAGACCCGCAAGATCCGCTCAATCTGTGCGACCCACAAGGTGACCCGCGACCAATGCCTCCAGATCTGCACACAGGTGCTCCAGACCATCGGAATCTGGACGACCAAGACCCACGCGGCCCAAATCGAACTTAAAACCCGCGCGCGATCCGAATCTACCAATAGCACCTGTGCAACCCGCTTTTCAACCCAATCGCGACCTCACTTGCCTTACCCACCAGATTGGAGCCCGCATAGCTTGGAACGGCGACATTAAAGGCCGGCGACCCCAGATCGGCGATGACAGAGGTTATCCCGTTGACAGCAGATACAGATTCGAAGAGACCCGACCATATCCACAGCGACCCGACCCGGTTCATGTGTATCAAATAGGTAACCAAAGTGTTTTCGGTTGGCACGATCGATGGGATCCAATGTTGCGAAAATCTTTGAGTATTTTTCTTCGGATGAGTTATCTTTGCAACCACAAAACTCGAGGACGAGTTTTTTTCAAGAGGAGGGGATTTGATGTAAGACAAGATTAGGAAATAGAGTTTTTATAGGAATAAAATTTAAATTTCTTTAAGGTTAAGTTTTTTAGTTTTAATTAGTTTTAAGTTAGAAAGTTAAGAGTCGATTAGGATTCTTAATTCTAGTAGTTTTAGGATTAGAACCATTATATAAGGATTTGATTTGTTTAAGTTTGTTATGTTATTGATTATTTTCTTGAGTGATAATTAAGTTTATGTTTTAGTTTTATCGTTTCTTTATTGTTTATTCGTTTCGATTTCGAAACAAACTTCCGTTGCACCACAGTTGCAAGTCATTCAGCTGTTTCTACAGGGCGGTATGTGAAAGTGTACACAAACTACTCATACAAGCCGGAGAGACTTAAATTGCTTTTGCAGTAGTCTGTCCCTTCCTAACAGTTTGTACTGTTTGTATTGTCTTTAAGTGAAAGTATATTACATTAGCGGATGAACGTGAAACTTGAGAAAATAAGTTTTTCACGTCATTTTGTTGTTTCTATTTAGATTTCTACAATCCTAAGTTTTGACAATTAGCAGTTTCAATTTTGATTCCTTAGATTGCGTAATTTTTTTTTTTGTAGGTAACTCCTGCTGGCTATGCACAGATGACACATATGTTGAAATCTCTCTCCGGTGGCAAATTGCTTGTTATTCTAGAGGGCGGGTTTGTGATTTACTCTGGATCTTTGGTTTTTCTCTTTATTACTCATATCATTTGAGTTTAATATGCATATCTTTGACTCGAAGAATTATATTAACAGTGCATTTTTTTTGCAGCTACAATCTTCGTTCAATATCATCTTCTGCTACGTCAGTGATTAAGGTGAATATTATTTCCTGCACTAATGAACATGTTATAAGAGTCTGAAGACATGCATGCTATCACGATACATTTCCCTGTTGTTTTACAATATTAACTGATGTCCCAATAAACCTATTATTTGCTGTACTTTTCCTTTTTTTTTTTTTTTGTCAATTTAATTCTGACATGATTTCCATAATGAAGGTTCTGCTGGGTGAAAATCCTGGATGCGAGTTGGACCACTGTGTTCCTTCTAGAGCTGGTCTCCAAACTGTTCTTGAAGTGTTGAAGATTCAGACAAAGTACTGGCCTTCTTTAGAATCCCATTATACAAAATTGCAGTCCCAGTGGGAAATATACATTTCTGAATACAAAAGTGAGCAATTTGTTACTATCACCTCTGTTTTCTTATAGGATATTCTTGTATTTGCTCTGTTCGCAATAAAATTATGTCTGTTTCCTGTTGTTTGCCAGCCTCTCTCTCGGTTTAAATATTTGATTGTTCAAGTCCTGTTAATTTTCTGTTAGTACCTGCAAATTTTAGGAAATACATAGTTGTACAGAGGGTGGGCAGTCTTGATATAAATAGGAGTGAAAGACATGGTTTTGTTTGTATTTTCCTTGTAGTATTTAGAGTCTCTGTCAGGGCAGGAATGACATGTATTTCCAACATACTACATAAATGCTCCCTCATATTTATCACCCTGCCTTGCAGAAAAACAAATTAAGAAGGTACGGCGGGCTGATGCACCGATATGGTGGAAGTGGGGAAGGAAAAGGTTGCTGTATTATATTCTTAAAGGCCATCTTCGTCTAAAACCGAAGGGATGTTAAGTGATCATCAGGCAGCATTCCATTTATGCTGTAATTTTGTGCATTTTGTAAGTCGGTTAGGCTTTTCATATTATGTCTTAGGGAGCAGATGCTTTGATCGTTTATATTTTCTAATGTTGCCTACGAGGAAAAAGGTTCGGAATCCTCATTTTGCTGCTCACACTTTGAAGGGACCCCTTCATGTTAATGAGCTCCTGCTATCATAGCTCGGTCTTTCTCAATTGAGTAATGTTGATGTATACCAGAATCTTTTAGGTGGCATTTGGTTTATAATAAAAAAAAAAAGCATTAAAAAAACAAAAGAAAATGTATAACAATTAAAATGTGATGTGAAATTATAAAAAGAACCTAAATGAAAAGGAGTTTCATTAAATTGTGGAAGAAATACATGTTGGCGCCTCAGGGGCAGAGGAGGGTTTGCTTTCATGTTTCAGATTCTGTGATGTGGATATCCAGCATAAATGCATTTAATGAGTACATATCAAATAAAGTTGAAGAGCTGGTAATGTTTAAAGTACAATTATTTGAATGTTACAAAGTTTAGCATTTCAAATGAATCTTCTGTACAATATTTTCACCACCCAGTTTCTCTTCAAACCTATGTATACACTTGTTTGAACTTGTATCTTGATAACGACAAAGCTTAGTATTGATACATATATTTTTTAAAGAAATAGATGATGATTCATGACCATACATGAAAGATAATGGTCACAAAACTCACTCAAATAAGGGAAAGGTGCATCATATTCATAATAATTTACAGGAGAAAGAGAAAGCTATTGGTGCATTGTGGGAGGCGGTGCCATGGGGTAGGCAACTGGGAGAACATAGGAAGGATGAGGAGGAGGAAGCATGACAGGAGTACCAACAGCAGAACCAATATGAGGTGGGGCCACAATTGGGTGACCAACAGTTGCACCATACATGCCTATACCAGGAGCCATAGCTGCTGGCTGAGCTGCCCTGTGCTTCACTCCACTGCCACTGCCCCCACTGCCACCTGTGTTGTTTGCATTAGCCTGTTGACCAGTAATTGGTGGTTGATGAGAGGACATTTCCCCATTATTAATACTTGTGATATCATGAATGCTAGACCTCCTCCTGTCTCTGTTCATTGAGTTTAACCTAATGAAGTACTTTTGTGCATGGCTAGCTACTTGTGTTGGAGTTCTTGATATCACAAAGTTCCTTGATATGCTCCTCCAATCCCCTTTGCCAAATTTATCCAGACCCAGTAGAAATAACCTGCAAAAAGGAAAAAAAAATGAGTAGGCTGAAATCATCACAGATATAGCATTTCTAACGCATTGCTATTTTGCACTTGATATATCTTACTGTTAATAGTTTACAACATCGATTATCATATTAGTTTACACAATTAGAATATTCAATGGTGATACCACTTTACCGTGAATCATTTTAACATATTCTTTTAGATTACACGTTAAATTAATTTTGTGTCTATTTAATCAAATTCAAGATACAAAGTTAGTAAAACTTGATCTTATTTGTATTTAAAATCAAGTGTTATATAATTTACTTAGCATGTCCGACACACATGTTAAGCTAGAGAACCCTTATATGGTTAAATATTACATTATCAACATACTTGCCACAAGCCAGCCAATAATGACTGTTGCACTCACAACATAAATTAACAATTCTCTTGAAAGCAAGCACACAGAATAGTATTATTCCAATTGGCATGAGTTCTACTTCCAATAATGCATATATGTTCTGAATCAACTTTTATTTGCCAGAGCAACGAATATAACCAAACATGAGCATTAATTTAGAGCTTCAAATTTTTGTACTTTGGTATAGTTTAGTAACAGAAACCTACCTATTCCAAGCATATATAGTAGATACCACATAAAGCCAGTGTCAGTTCATAAAATGAATAAAAACTGTACCTATGTTCTTCTTCTGTCCATGGAATGCCTTTTCTTCTTTCTTGGTCTGACCTGGAGCTGCTTCCTTTACCTCCATGTCCACTGGACTCATGATGACTCAACCCTGAGAACCCACTTCCATAACTACCATTTGATCTCCCATTAAGGTCATGGACATCCTTGGTTGAAGGAGAAGTTGCAGCAGCTTCCTCTCCTACATACTTTGGGATTGGTATATTTCCAGCCTCTATTGCCTGCACATCCTCCAGCAACAATTGGTGGTGTTGCTTCATTTGTTCAACAGTTTTACTAGGAACCATCGAAGCAATCTTTTGCCATTGCTCATTTGTGTCTTCTTCAGTCCAATGCATAGCTATGGCATTTTCAAAAGCTTTGTCTTCTTCTCTGGTCCAAGTCACTGAAGTTGCAGCAGTACTGGACATAGTTTTCTTCTGCCTTCTGGGGTTCTGCAAATGTTTTTTATTTTGAGTGGGGTTTATTATGCAATGTTGGTCTAGTGTGAAAATGGGCATGAATGCGTTCAGTCTCTGAATTCTGTTATGTGGGGCTTTGTGCGCCTTGAGGGGGTGCGTAGGATAACGGGTGTGACTTCATGAGATGAGTGTAGGATAAGCGGTGCGGTGGGTATCAAACTATCAATTGAAAGGACCACTTTGTGTTTTGGAAGGAGATGGGTAATATGTCATTTTCACATCATATTTACAATCAATTTTCTTTTTTCTTTTTCCTTCATACAATTATCGAAATCTAATTGATATAAGATTCTAATGTAGCCTAAAATGCTACTCTTAGAAGATGGGAGAAATCTTCATATTAAATGAGAAAATTACTCACACTTTGTGAACTATGATGCTTGAATATTTCCTCTCTGTTTATTTTAGAAAGCTAGATAAATGAGTGTTAAGTCACTGTACCACTCTACTTGTAAGCATCATATTTACAATATTCATACATAGAGATATTTGAGTCTTTTAGTTACCATTAAATTTTCATTAACAAAAATACTTAGATTATTTTTTGAAATTTTTGGTAGTAAATATCTCAATTCTTATTTTTATTTACACACCAATTTATAATGTAACAATCTAATTTATATGGCGAACAACGAGTGACATAAATCATTTTCAATGTATACATCCATCTGTCAAACAACTCATTGCCAAGTTGAGAGCTAAAATGGAAAAATCTAAAATTGTCATATATATATTTTTTAAACTTTTGTCTTAGAGTTTGCTAATGAACAAAGACTATAATTGTAGGGCCATACATTTATAATTTATTAAAAGACATCCTAGCAAATGAAAGAAAATTTAATTATTGATTTATGATTTTTATATTTAAAAAAAAAAACAATTATTGGAAATCAACAATGGTTTATGCTGAAAAGGAAACTTGCTTTTCTCCTCCCACATAAGGAATTAAACTTTCTTTCTCGATTTCCTTTATATAATGAAATTGAATTATCTTTCATTTTTATTTTTGGTTAGTAAACATGTACTAAGCTATTTCAAAGGATATGAATGAGCTCAGTATGATCCGCTTTTACAAATTTTAAAATAATAGTTTCTGAAATTTGTTAGCAGTCGTACTTGTGTTTTCTAGAAGAGTAGAACAACAATTGCAATCAATGCAAGTGTGGAAGAAAGAAAGAACGGAGGCCCAGAGAGAATCTTTCAAACCACCTTTGTCACATGCCCACTCTCTTTACTCTCTTATTTTTAGTCTACCTCACGCCCCTTTTCCTTCCTATTTTTCACTCGCAAGGGCAGAGGTTCCCTTAAAATTTATAATTGACTGTTTCCTACATTAAATATTGGATAACAAATATATACATTACGGTTACCTTATACATGGTATTATCAGGTCTAATTAAGATATGATTTTGAGGCACAGTCTAAGAATCTCCTTCTAAATGCTAATAAGATCAATTGAGATATAACTTTAAGATACGATCCAGGAATCTTCTTTCAAAAAGTAAAAAAGAACAATCTATATCAAATAAAAAAAATTACTCACAAATAATAAGACTTTATAAGATTAAACCTATAGCCTTAAACTAAAAAGAGAGTGGGTTTTGGTCTTATCACCTAACCGAGCCGTTTTTCTACTAACAAATATTTTGAGGAAAGCATTAATGATGATCGGTAAATTCATTTGATATAAGCATTGAGGATTAACAATACAAATATAATAATAAGAGTTAATAATAACCTAGATTTGAATTACTTAAAAAGAAGTGTAAATGTAATAAAGATAAAATTCTGCCAACTTAATGTGCATATCCTTTAAGCATTAATAATTGTGTATCTTCACATCCATTTTTCTAAATATTCAAGTACTATCAAAAGTAATTTATAAATTTTGTGTGGGTAGTAACTCTCCTTATTGTATGAGAGTAGATATCTAAATGGTGTAAACTACTAATGATTTTGGTAGATTTCGATATACATTCGATCCATTTAATATTAGATTTTTTTTTTTTTTTCCAAAAAGTATTGATTAGGGAAACATTGTTGCAATTTAACTTGTGGTAAATCTTGGAAGAGTTATTATTTATTTAAAAGTTATTACACCAATTCTATCTTGAAAATAAAAATGTGAAATTTTATATTTTTAATGAAATATTAAAGTTTAAAATTTGTTAGAAGACAAAAGTCCATATTTTATCGAAATCAACTTATTATTAAGAGACAAAGACAATCTATATGGTTAAACTATTTATTCTTTGAGAGTAAATGAGTAATTAGATAAAGTAATCATAAGCTTAAGCTAATATCACATCATTCTATATGTGCATGCATATTATTCCATTTTTTTTTTAATATGATGGGAAATAGTGACTAAATTTAAAGAAAATTACTCATACTTCATGTTTTATGACAACAATGAGACTTAAACTTTATCCTTTTAAAATTTAATGAAGTACTAAACCACTCCTACTAAAAGAGGATTAACTACTACTCCAATCTTTAAGTTTGAAATTATTATTACTTCGACTTACTCAAATATCAAATGGCTTTCTATGTTTTTGAACGGAGAGTGGCAGCACGCGCCCAGCGAAGTAAGTGGTGGAGAGTTCATATTAAGTTATAGCTACGTGGCCAGTTCTCCATTTCTAGTTTCGGGTTATATGCGCCTCACATAATTCCGGCTCTATCTGCATTATTATTATTATTATTTATTATTATTGTATATTTACATCTATTTTAAATACACAAAAAAATAAAAAAAACTGAAAAAACATAATTATATTTCAAAAGAAAAAAAAACATAATTATATTTTATGTTTGATAGATTAATTAATGTGATATGATATTATATTAATTTATATATAAAAATATTTAAGTTATTTTTTAGAAATAATTAAAATTATTTATAATAAATTCTAAATAAAATAATATTTATTGGTTAAGTAATATTATAAATAATATTTTATAACATATGTTTTGTAATAATATTGTTATGAAATAAATATTTTAATTATAAAAAATAAAATATAAAAATAATTTTTAGATAATATTATATTTTATATAAATTTAAATGTATCATATTTTAAATTTTATAATATAAAATTATTAAAATAAGTAATAAAAAATAAATATATAATAAAACTAAGACTGTCTCCAATGTAGGACTCAAATGATGTAAAATACAAATTTGATGCTGAATAGCAGTCCAATATAACACCAAAATGGTGTGAATGCATGAAAATCAAAAGAAAATTTGATGCTTTTGCTACAATTTGACACCAATCTGGAATCATTGTAGCCAACACCAAATTTGGTATTAGACTCACGTGCACCTCTTTTTTTTCAAAATTTCAATAATATCTTATTTATAATAACTACAATAATTTTTATTCCATTTATATCATTTACCACATTTAATATATTTATATAATTTGATTAATAATTATAAATACAAATTAAATTATTATAAAAAAAGTTATGCTGTTGAAAAGATTTCATTGAGATCTTTAAAATGAGTATAATATTGAATATATTTTAATATATTTTTAAGTTTTTAATATATATTATAAGTAATATATTAATATAAAATGAATTAAATTATTTAATGCATATAAAAATACATTATTTTAATAATTACTTGATAGAATTGATAATATTTTTAATACAAAAACTCAATAATATTTTAAATAGTAATAACATTAACTTTACCGTTACCTTAAATTAAAAATACATGATTAAAAAAGGAAAAGAAAACAACAATAACAACATAATTTAAAAATAAAATACTTGACATAAATACTTCTAAACAATCATTTAGAAATTTAGAAGGTCACCTCCACTTCCTCTATAACCACTAAAATACCTATCAGTTGCATTGAATAATCCGCTTTCTCCTTGAAATTGTTGCTCATGGGACATTTTTTTATAAATTCTTTTCTGTTCACTTGGAAGAACATTACGTAGAATTTGATCTTTCATGAAATCCACGTTCTTTAGTAAAATTTTATTTTCTTTGCATTGTTTTCGCAATTCTAATTTTTTTGCCTCATTTTGAGCTCGTAACAGTTAGAGTTCATAACTTTTTGGAGTATAAACTGAATTTCATTAAACTTACTCATTATTTGCTTACTATCTTTTTTTTTTTATAGATTTAAAATATTGTAGCATCTCTTGACCTTGGTTCTTTTTCATTTTTTCTTTGTTCCTCCCAATAGACCGCTCAATTGAATCATTATTTTTATAATAGGGTGGATAATAAAATAGTTTGATAAAAAATTAGTTGAAAAAATGAGATGGATAAACAATTAGGTGGATAAATAATTAGTTGGATAAAAATGAGTTGAAAAATATTAAGTGACTAAAAAATTAGGTGGAAATATAATGAGAATAATTTATTGTAATTTTTTTAAAAAAAATTGTGAGTATTTAATAATTTTTTTAATATATTGTGAGTAATTATTTGAGAATAAAATTATATATAAAATAAATTAATTAATATTGGTTAAAGAATTATATATGAAATATTCTTTGAAGATACCCTTTACATCAATTTGATATCACACATATTGGAATAAAAGAAAATTTGGTGTTGACACCAAAATGATGTCAAATTTGATGTTGTACATTAGAGATGGTCTAAACAGTCCCGTCTTTGCTTGGTAGGTTCAAATAATCTAGGCTTTGTGCGACTATTTAGCTTGACCAAAGTCCAATCCTGTCAAGTGAATAAATCCCTTTTATCTGGGGCAACAAACAATGCCTAAAGAAGTGAAGTTGCATTTTTAAAAAATCACATCAATGAATATCCAAACTTAAAATCAAAAGTTGCATTTTCTCACCACTAAAGTTCAATCCAAAGGACACGAACAATCATCAGCCAAGAGAGTTTAACTAAAAATATAAAATCCATCAAAAAGATATAATCTAAAAAAGATTATAATTTCATTAAAGATGTCATCAAACTGTTTAACTAACTTACAAGGGACTCAAATATAAAATTTAATCTTAGGAGGACCGTCTAAGCATGAGAATGATAACATAAATAATTCTTGTGGTTAGAAAATAAAAGCTGAAATATTAAAAACAAGTATGAAAACTCTTCAATTCCTACGCATAGTTTGACTATTGACCCATCAACATAAACTTAGTCACAACTTTCTTTAGGCACCTTCAACATTGCACTGTAAATTTGGTAAGAAAGTTATGACATAGAGCTTTCCTATGACATGTGGAATGACACCAAAGTCCTTTCCAATCAATATATAGTTTAAGTTCCTAATTTGCCCCTTGTGCAAAATATGCCACTTAGCTTATTAGAGTAAGAAGTTGAAACCTTTTTTACTTTCGATCAGAATTCAAGTATTTTGATACTCCTGTGTCCATCTCCCCGGTTGAAAAAGCCTTGTCCTCGAGTTTGAATTGATTGCTTCACCATAATAAGGATAAGGATAAAAAAACTTTAACACTTGTGGAAATTTCATAAGTTTAGGTAGTTCAATCATGTAGGCATTCTTTCTAATGCCATGAAGTACTTAAACTATTAGCTTTTGAACACTTTTCACGAGAAAAGCAATCTTTATGAAGATAAATCCATACTAAATCACCTCATTGGTAGGAATTTTGAGTATCCCTCTTCATTCTAAAAAGTTAAAAGATTATAATCCCACCTTTGTTCTATGTAAACATAGGGTGTGGGGAGTGTTTTTTCTTTTATTGGGAATTGTTATTTTCCAGTTATGGATATAATCATCTAAACAACTCTATCAATGTAATCTATTTCGACAGGTTCTGACAATCTTAAGACTTATGGCTTCAAATGGACTACATTTATTGTTTTAACTTATAAGCAAATTCTATCTAAGGCAGGATAAGATCTCATTGCCAAATGTCCTTTCTCACATAGCATCTTAAAAGATTCTTCAGGCATCGGTTGATAACTTTCATTTGCCAACCTATTTATGGATAATGAGAAGAACTGAAATTAAGACTTGTGTCAAGCTTTCTCCAAAGTGTACGTCAAAATGACTTAAAAACTTTGAATTTTAGTCAAACAATAATCTTTGAAATACTATGTAAATTCACGATTACCTTAAAATATATGTCTGAAATATTAAAAACATTAATAGTTTTGTTGTAAGGAACAAAATGAGCTTAATAGTTTTGTTGCAAGGAACAAAATGAGCAATCTTTGAAATTTATCAACAACCACCATGATAGAGTCTTTATTCATTTGACTTCTTAGCAAACCCACAAGGTCCAAACTAACATCTTCTTTTGGAGCACAAGCCACTTCTTATAGAGCACAAGCCACTAGCAGTGGTGTATACAAGCTAGTGTTTTGACCATGACCCTTAGTAATATGATAGATTTTACATTATTCAACATGTATCATCACATTTGTCAACATTAAAACTTCTTTTGGCCAATAGCTAATGTTTTATCTCTTCCAAAATGATCATCTGATCCATTGTTATGAGCCTCTAGGATAATAGAATGCTTAAAAGAATATTGAGGAACACCCAAATGATTGGCCTTGAAGAAATAACCATTGTACAACAAGAATTAATCAAAAAAATCGTTCACACATTCTTCCTAAATTTTTGCCAAAATAAGAATCATCCTCATATAATTTTTTTAAAACCTCAACTTACAAGTTTAACTTGCATCATGTTGCAAGGAACCTTTTGGCTCAAAGCATCAACCACCACATTCAGAACACCCATTTTACACTTGATAGTAAGGTTATAAGCTTGAAGAAACTCCACCCAAATTGTATGTCTTCTATTGACCTCATGCTAATTGTTGATAAACTTCAAAACTTTTGGATTTGAATAGAGAACAAAAGGTTTGGCAATAAGGGATTGACTCGAACGATTCAAGGTTCGGTAATTGGTACAAAATTCTTTCTCATAATTAAAGTATTTTTTGAGAGAAACGTTCAACTTTTCACTTAATAATGCAATTGGTCGACCTTCTTCACTAAGAACAAGGCTAATATCAGAATTAGAATTATCACATTCAACCTGATTAAACACTTTTTGGAAATCTGGAAGTGAAAGAATCGGAGCTTCCGTGACCTTGCTTTTTATTAGTTCAAACCTCTTTCAAGTTGCATTTATCCACTTGAAACCATCACTGATTCACTTTTCAAGCATTCAATTATAAGATCAACAATAGAATGAACCCCTTTATGAAATGCTAACAAAATGAAGCAAGTCCATGAAAGCTTCAAATCATGAAGTGACTTTGGTTTAGACTATGTCTAGTTGCCTCTACTAAGGATCGATCGTAATTCCATCTTTAAAACAACATAGCCAAAGAAAATAAGGTTGTTAATGAAAAACTTGCATTTCTTCAAATTGGCATTAAAATTTTAAGATGATTCAAGTGCTCTTTTTAGATAATTGAAATGTTTGTTTTTATGCCAATTGAAAAGCAAATTTAGATGATTGAAAATTATTCGCCAAAATAATAATAATAATAATATGAAGACGTAAAGTTTTAATTAGGTTTTAAACTTACTGTTGTTTTGTGCATCGAAGTTTTACAAACTATGGTTTAACATTATTTTCATTTATTTAATTGAATTTATTGATTTATGTATGTAGTTGCACTGGAAAATATTAAGAATTTCATCAAAATTCCTATAAAAAAGAATTTCATCAAAAGTAATGTAGACAATAAAGTGGATTTTTTTTTAAAGTTTAATTAACTTTTTTTCCTTAAAATAAGGTGTATTTAGAAAAGACAAAAAGAAAAATTTTGAAATGTAAAGTAGTTTTAAAACTTTTTTAACTTTAGATTTTTATATTAGAGTATTTTTAGAAAAGAAGTATCAAAAGGACAAAAAAAAAATGTATTAGCACACACTAAATGAAAAACCAATAAAACCTTTAGTTGGAAAATATTTCAGAAAAAAATGAATAGAATTTATTTGATTTTTAAAATAAAATATTGGAAAAAAAGGGGTATTTTAAAATTTTAACTGATGTGAAGACTTGAGATTGAAATCTTGAGCAGATTATTCAGTGTTGACAGCTGGAGATATGACAAATACAAATGGGTAAATAGGAAGAAAATATCCTTTTCACAGCCGACATTTCAGTTGTCTTAATTATTCTATTTGAGGCCTGCCATTGCATCATCACTGGAACTGAGTGACTAGACAACCACCATGAGAATCGATGACTGGATACTTGGATTCAGGGGCCAAAAGAGACGAGTGTCTGTTGAAATTACATGCCTTTTAGTCAAAATTTAAAGTTAGATGCAGCCTAATTCTTTTTACAAATTCCCTGCAAACCAAGCATCAATATTTTTTATGTTAGTTTCACCAATTCCATTATGAAGAGGAAGAACAGGACCCACCAGCATTCACAAGACCATCAAAATCTGGGATGAGTTAAGATTGGATACTGGAAATTTTCAACATTGTCACCTTTCAGCATCAATTTCTAGCATCAAATTTTGACAGTTTATAGTAAGGATAAGACAGCATTAATGCTGTGGTCCAACCACAACCCTGTTGATACTGATGGAAATGGAATCTTGGGAAAATATGATTGCGGTAACCACAATTACAAATTCTTGTAATATGTATCTTGGCTACTACTCTTGACTAGATTTACTAGAATCACTGTTGCTTATTTTTCTTTCCTTCTCAGGTTATTTTTGTTGCCATCTGGCAGCGTACAACATTCTTGAGTGATTCTTGGGGTGGGATCATAGCATCCAGTCACATGGTAATCCCATGCTGTGTGTCATGTTATAAGTGGTATGGGAACACTGCACTCATCCCTACCCAAGAATCTTTCAATGTCCATGAGCCTTTTGGATCATCAAATGATTACATGGCCATATTTCTGCTGGCAGCAAGAATAAACTCTTTGGCAATAGCAGAAAACAAACAACAGAAGGATAAGATGAACTTAAGTATCTATTCATTAACAACAAAAGACAATTGAATCTCTTAGAAAGCAGCTGCACTTTGTCACCAGCTGTATTGTACAAGAAACAAGTTTCATGGGGTAACAAGTCCTAGGACAAAACACATACTATAATTTTGTCAGTGAAGAATCAGTTCTTCCACAAATCTTGTTACCATTTACCAAGCATATCCACTTGATTAAAAAAGATAAATAAGTATACTTCTTCTCTCTTTTCCATTTCATACCCTTTTTCAACAAAAGCACAAGGCTTGAACAACACAATAAATCTTGAACAACACATTAAAACCCCTGCAAGTAATGAAAACAATGCTTAAAGTAAACTGCAAAAGCTAACTTGTCTGAGTTGAGTTCCATACTAAGTGCTTATACAACAGCTGCAATTCAATAAATCTTGAACAACACATTAAAACCCCTGCAAGTCATGAAAATAATGCTTAAAGTAAACTGCAAAAACTAACATGTGTGAGTTGAGGTCCACACTATCAGCTTATACAACAGTTGCAATTCAAATACAGCTCCTTTATAATGTAACAATATGGACCTCTAACTTTTCATTAAGAGGAAACCAGTCATGAATTTGGAATGATCTAATCAGTATCTATGTAATTTTGGATAGATATCTAAGCTCGGAAATTCTTGGGAAGAGGGTGAATCAAAATACAGATAAGTGATTCTCACATGCCTGGTAAAGATGAAGTCATGATAAAGAACATTCCATCAAAATTGCTAGGCATAAAAGAAACCAAACCACGACCTGACCCCACTCCCCCCAAAAAAATTGTGCAGTAGTCTCACCTTGAAGAAAACACTTGCCTGAAGTTTGAGAAATTCTCCCAATCCCATGAAAGAAGGATGCTGCAATATAATTACAAATGGTCCCATCCTTCAGTAGCATGAGAAGACACTATATCTGAAGCCACTTGATTCCTAGCCATACCATGCATGCTACGTTGGTGAAGTGGATGGTGCAACTCTAACTTGCACTTGAGGGTGGTTACCAGGAAGTTTTGTCAATTCTGTACTTCCTTGTAAAAGAGCAGCCCTTTGAGGGTTAACAAGCAAAAGCTCCTGCATGTCCTTGGGAAGTATATTAAATACTGCCAGCAAATCTCCCTTTAGTTTATGGCAAGTGGGCTCAGAGCCTACAGCAGCCAATCCAGATCGCTGCAACTGAAGAGTGCATTTATTGAGAAAGTAAAATTCTGTTATGGGTTATTCATTTGCATGAGCATATAGTGCTCAGTCCTGAGTGATATAAAGCGCATTGAAATATCAAATGCAAAATCAAAAGTACAGAAAGCACCTAGCTGAAAATTTTTTATATTTCATCTCTTAGGCTTGCAAAGGGAGAGGTCATAACATGTGAGATTCAGTATCACACCTACATTCAACTTTAGGATTCCAATACGTAGTACTATGTTATCCTTTGCTCTAGTACATAAAATTGCCCATAAATACTTGAATGCCTTTATCAGCACTATTCTTCTCGCAAGTACTAGGAAAGAAAAAGAAAGTTTTTATTATTATTATTATTTTTTGGATACGAAAAGAAAAAGGATGTTCAAATTGTATAAAGTGGAATGATAAACACATTGTCACTTGAGGTATTACCATCTGAATTAAAATTAAAAACTGCAATATAATTAGGAGCTTCCCATCATATCTACTGGGAACAAGAAAATTAGAGATGGAAACAGGCATTTGTCATTTAAACAACCTGAGCTAATTCCACTTATTGGCCTAGATTTAAGAAAAGCAGGAGAAGAGTATATGAAGAGACCGATAAATCTAAAAGATCAATTTCTTGCCCATAGTCATGTACTCTATATCGTAATCTATCCAGGTAAATTGTAGTAATATTCTCCTTTTCAGATGATCTTTGCTACTCCATAGTGATTCTGTTATACTTCTGCCGAGTGTAACAAAATCACTACTGATTTGTTCGCTCTTGGTCAAGAATACTTATTAAAGCAGTAATAACTGTCTTGCTTTCAACCCAAAGGTCAAGGTAGTGGTCCTTTCCTATCAAGTATAACACTCAAAAGCCAAGCCAAATATAACAAATCCTTTCAAACTTTTGGGTGTTACAATAATGGAATGTAGTTGCGAACAAGACTGACTTTAATTTACTCACAAGTGGTTTTCCATGATGGCCAACCCACCCTATCCACTCTCCCTAGCAATACAAGGTTCGAATACCACGTCTATTAAGAAGTGGACAATTTCATCTTAACTCACTTGTCTGTGGGCAATCTACTTACATGTCCCTCCAATTAGAGGACAATTTTACCCACTTAATGGGGGTCCCTCTCTCCCTATTATTAGAAAGTAAGTAATGCATTCCAGGTTGTTCCATAGTGTCCTATCTAGGGGTCTCGACAATTATACTTGTATTTGTAATATCAAAAAATAAAAAAAAAAAAAAAACTTTAATTTGTTTTGCTTCACCAAAATGAACAAAGATTTATTTCTTTTGGTGATTCTTTTTGGACAATAATCATAAGCTACAATCTCAAGAACCAAACATGGACATGTAGATTTAGATGGTCACAGAGATAGTTGAGTGGCAACAAAGAGAAGACAGGTGACATTTCTACTACGCCTAAAATCAAATAAGTAGTTAAAAACCCATAAAGTCAAAGTGGGTAAATAGATTTGTGACAAACTCCCCTCTCATTGGTTTTGGAAAGCAACCAAAACACATGTTTGATGGCTACAGAATGCATTAACATTGAGGTTGGCCATAAACCATTAGGTAAACAAAACCAATGAGATTTTTCAAATACAACTTCTGAGTTAGATTAACAGTGATTCGTATGCTGGAAAAAGGTTAGCCATATATCATTAATTAAACTTTGATATCTTCCTTTTCAGATTGAAATGCTGATCATAAGAAATTCAACTGAAAAGACCTCTTCTATGAATTAAAAAAACATGTTAAATGCTCAAGCCGGAAACTCATGTTTCGTTTGCAAGGATTTTTATTAATAATTAGCCACTGAGTGGCATATTAATGCACTTATGCAAGAAGGAAGAGAGAATTCAAAGGATTTTAGAAAAAATGTTATGACCAAAGATGTCTCATGATCTCATCTAAAATTTAAGAAAACAGTGATCTGAAACGACAAGTAGGGGGGTGTGGGGGGTTAGGGAGGAATCGACTGTTTATGCAACAGGTATGAAAGAGTTCAAAAGATTTTAGAAGAATGAAGTTGACTAATAAATTCTTGTGATCTCATCTAAAATTCAATAAAACATTGGTTTGAAGGGAATCGACTGTTATGTGAGTTAAACGCTCAAAATATATTAAAAAAAATAATAATAAGATTAACGAAATGGGCAAGATTGTGTGAACATAAATTTAAGAAAGAAGACAAATTTGATAACCCCCAACACATTTAGTGAAAAAGATACAAGTAAATTTTATCCAGCTACCTGGCCAACCTCTACCAATCCAACAGTATAACAAGTCATGGAGTGTCATGCGAGGTAAAATCATGTTAAGTTCTGCTTGACAACTTAACAAGACCCACAAACGAACGGAACACAAGGAAGAAGCTTGGAGGAGAGTGCTCCACACAGCAGCCAATAAGTGATCATACACAACTTGTCAGTGAAAGATGTTAATCCTTCGTGATCACAGCTGTCATTTTTATTTTCTCTCTCCTGAACCACATTATCCATGGAAAGACACCTATATGACCCTATAAACACTACATCAATATCTAATTATTCACCCTTTGTGCATTGTCTAGTGGTAACAGATAATACTAGCCGGTATCTTTTGACAAATCCTTCTAAGAACAGATGAGTTCTGGCTTAACACGATTCATGAAAGGTAAACCATTTGTGTTTGAAAAGGCTCAATGCAAAGGTTCTCTCTTAAAACTACTCAGACATCAATTATCAGATAAAAAGAGTATGCCTCATCCTAACAGAGAACTAAATATTATCCTTAAAAAAGATAAAAGATACCTGTATTTCTTGAGCAAGATGCCTCTCGATATCATTGAATGAATCAACAATTTCCAATTCGGACATTTTAGATATAAGCAGCTGTATGTCAACCCTCATTCTTGCCTGCCTCCATAATTTATGTTGTTCTTGTTCTGCAGCAGCACGTCTTCTTTGGAACCATGGCATAAAGTTCGGTCCTTTCAGAAACCTCCTGAAAAAACACGTAAAGAATTATTTATCTCAACAGTAAGCAATAGAAAGATTAATTAAGAAACCAGTAAAAAACTAAAGACAGATGACAGAAACAAAGTGAAGAACAACATATGTCAAACAGGTGAGTCTTAGAAAACAAGTATGAATGGCATATAAGGTTCATTACCTGTATAAGTCCAGCCAATTAGATCTCATCCGCTTTGATAGAAACTTCCCGGCCCCTCTTGCTGATAAGCTTGAAAGAAATTCATCAGCATTGAATGAAGGGAGAGGAGGAGGATTAACAAATGGAGAAGATCCTTCGGAAGGTGCTGTAGTCCTAAAATATGGGCCAAAAGGAGCCAAGAAGTTGGTAGTGAGCTCCAAGAAATGCCGGCGCAATATCTCATTGTTGACGACTGACATTGACTCTTCAACCCTAGGTGACATCCCCACATCAATAAGTCTATTCAAGATAGAAGTGTCTGGCTTGGTTGTTGCAGCATAAGTGCTCCAAATGGCTTCCTTATGTTCTGTCATGAGACACAAAGGACCATCTCTCCTTAACTTCACAGCATTCAACAAATTTGAGGGAGAAAACTTCTTAAGGGAAAGCTGTTGAAGACCAAAACCTTCCAGTCTACCAGAAATTCTGCCAGTGGAAGCCCTACTTGCAAAAGTTACTCGGTTTGAATTAGGAGCAGTGCTTCCAACTGACACAATGTGGGGAATACTACGCAAAGCTTTAAGGAAAAAAAGGTTTGTCACACCCAAGACCATTGACGGAAAAGTGTCTCCCTCTTGAAGTGCGTTTAAATGTGCAAAATCCGGATCATGGATGGTAAAATAAGGCCTAAAATCAATACTACAAAGCAGTGGAGCAATTAAACTTACAAGACTAGCAACAGCCTCACAACATTGGGGAGGTGTTGGTGCTATAACAAGAATAGGTTCACCAATAAGTAACAATTCCCATAACACCCAAAGCTGCAATAGGAGGCCCCGAAATGTACCAAAAATATCTGAATCATGAAATAGACCTTGTGGAACTGACTGATTATTAGGAAGAAAGGGTGCCATGGAGGAAGTCGACTCTTCAAACAACATTCCACTTTCCAAGGGCAAACTATGTGAAGGTGGCAAGTTCACTTTAAGCGTGGCATTCCCAATAGGAAGCTCCATTAGCCTACCAGGCACAGGAGAAGGCCATGTTGAAACATAAGCAGCAATATGCTCAACAGCTTTCTTTCCGATGTCGAAATACAAGGGACCCATTATTTGTAACAACGGTCTAAACACACTAGAGTAAGGACAATGAGACAATATCACCACAGATTTTTGTTCCCCACCCCGCTTTAGCCTCTCATCGTGTCGTTGCCTATTAAAAACATAACCATACAAGTACTTGGAACCTCTGATATTACTTCTATTTCTCGATCGTTTAAGCATTCTGTCCTCAACAGACCTAGAAGATATTTCTTCATCATCAATTTCAGTTATCTCAGACGAAGTCACATTGCCCTGTGCAGAAATCTTCTGCCTCTGGAACCGGAAAAAGAAGATGCAATCATGAATGCTGGCACGGTTTTGGTGCTGGGAAACAGAATCTGGAAACGAACTAAACGCTACCTCAAGCTCCTCATTTTGCGTGAGACAACCAGGAGGGTAACAATCTTCAATGAGCTGGCCTTGTTCAAGATCAAATCGAATGATGCAAAACGCAACAACCCATTGTTGCAAAGCTTTCGGGTCCGGCTTTAAGCTAAGCTCTTGCTTCACAGAAAACGACGGTGATCGACTCATGTCCACAACTCTTTCATCCATCAAAAACACCAACTCTCATCATCTTCAACCACCATTTCCATTACTATCGACTACTCACCAGCAACCACCAAGCTTTCAACTACTTAGACTAACAGGCCTATTCTCCTCTTAGACCATCCAAGTAACCCAAAATCAAATCCTATCAATAAGGATCCAAGATGGGTATTTTGCACAATGATCCAAGTAAGCAGTAGTTATCAACATAAAACAACATCACATAATATTGTTCGCTTTTCTCGTCCGTTCTTAACCAAATAAACTGTCAACAAAGATCTGAAAACGAGTAAACTAATAACAACTTGCCTGAAAATCGAATAACCCACAAAACGCTTGTTGCAGGAACCAGTTTGAATCGGCAAAAAACGAGCACCCTATTCAATAAAAGCCAAAAACAAAAATCAGACGCAGATGGATACAGAGAGTTGGCTTCTGCAAAAACTGTAATTGTACGAATTGGAGGATAACTACGGGAGATGTCGAATCAAATGTTGGTTAAGATTTGATTTAGCGCAGATTTCAGTGGGAAATTTGATTTTGCGTGAAATGTGTCCCTTTCGACGTTTTCTTGAGAGAGAAAAAAAAATTAAAATGGGAAATTGATTCATTGATACTGGGAAACGACAAACACAACTATTATTAGCATCTATACAATTTTTTTTTTTTTTTTCAGTTGTCTCCGGTTATTTTGGCTGCGGGTGATACCAGTTGTGCCTTTGTTATCTTGACACGTCAGTGCTTTCAAAATATATGATGATCCATGTCTCATTTTTTTCACTATTCTATTTTCTTCTATATCCTTTTGCATATGCAGGATTTTTTTTTTTACATTTATTTCATATATAATAGCAGATTAATATTAGTATGATTTCTTTTTTTTTTTCAAATAAAAGATTTTTTTTTTTTTTTTAATATCAATCAGATTAAGTGTACGTTTGGTACAGCTTATCTACTGGTCAAAAGTACTTTTTTAATGTTAAAAGCTCTACTTGATTATTTTTGTGTCGTTTGGTTGACATCTCAGTAGATCTTTTGGGGAATTAAAAAGCTGAAAAAGGTCTACTTGGAGAAGCTTTTAAGTTTCTCCAAGTAGATCTTTTTGAGCTTTTTTAAAAAGATTAAAATGTCTATTATACCCCCGTTTTATTTTGTTAATGTATTTATACCTTTATAACTTTATTACACGTTCTTTATAAATATAAATACATAGCTTCCACTTTCATTCACTTTTTATTTTATAAAAACTTTTGATAACTCCTTTTTAATTGAAAAGTTTTCTATATTTTATGTTTTTTTATTGCAATTTTTTTTACCCTTTATTTTCATGAATATTATATGTCATATTTGTTATATATATAATGCAATTGGTTTTGTTATTAGTTCATTGATATATCATACATATTTGTTATATATATAATGCAATTGGTATTGTTATTGGTTCATTGAAGATGTAAAACTTTATTAACAAATCTAAATAAACACTTTTTTTTTTAAAATAAAAAATAAATAAACAAAATAATTTTACATCTATTTTATTGAAAATATGTTTTTGAAAATATACTTATATCATGTAACCATTGATTGTTTGATTGATTAATTTTTATAGTTGAGGTTGACGTCATTACATTTTTAGAATGAATATACTATTTTTTTTTCTCATACCCTTTTTAGTAAATTAACAATCTAAAATGCTTTAAAAAATAATTTAACCAAACAATCTATAATTTAAAAGAACTTTTTTAATTGCCAACCAAACACCCAATAACTTTTTTCTAAAAGATCTATTTCCAAAAGATCTATTTCTAAAAGATCTATTTCTAAAAGATCTACTTGGACAAGCTGTACCAAACGAAGCCTAATCCAACTCAAAGAAGCAACTTTAAAAACTGACCTCAATTAATTTTTTCTATTTAGTTATAACTTTTTCTAACATGATTAGAGGATTACTCATTTATATGCCATACAACTCAAAAAATCTATTTTTCCATAATATTAAGATATTTACGAATATAAAAGAAAAAGACTGATAACTTGAATTATAAATATTTTGTAATATTTATAAATTTGAAAAAAAATATATACACTATAAATGTATTTAACATATAAAGTGTAAGATAATATATTGAATGATCTTACACGTACGACTTATAAATAATTTGACACATGTTGGGTAAGCTTTTAAAAAAATAAGTATTACCTAAACTTTAGCCATTAATGATACTTCTTCATGCAATCTATTATTTTCTCAATCCTCATAGCAGCCGCCTTCGCAAATCGCAATACAAGAATTCTTTTCTTTCTTTTTCTTTTTTAATAACAAATGGATTAAGTAATATTCTTATGTTTTGTATTATTTATTATTATAAAATTGAGCATTAGAGGATAAGGACATAATTTGAACCTATAAGATAAGAGATGGATTAATCCATTCCAACTTTTTTTTTTCTAACTCTTACCATGATTTGAGGGTTTTGCACTTTTGCTTTAAGATGTGTAATAATTTGTTGTATAATTCACTAAACTTGCATAAAGCAAAAAATTTTGTGTTTAACTTCACAAAGGTTGTGTTTAAGCTACACATACGTTGTCAATAAATATCATGAACTTAACATTTAATTTTACAAATTTGATTTTTTTTTTCTTTTGAAATTACTTTTTTTTTTTTTTTGAGCACTTGAACTTACAAATTTGAAATGTCATAGTTGTGAGATTATGGTCTGGCTTTGACATTAAAAGGCATATGAACTGGGCCATGGGAGGAGGCCAGCCCATTAAGATAGAAAAGGCGGAGGAATTCAATGCCCAAAATAATATTGGACTGGCCAGCCTGTTACATGTAATGCCTTATCTGGCCATGAAGCCTTGAACTGAAAAAAGAGTTGTGCAAATTCACCCCACCTAATTTTTTTGTTTGAAGAGCTTCCATTTTATAGAGTAGTGTAACGGGTGCACCTTTTCAACGTCCAAAAGAGGATAACATTAAGTTGAATGCACTCAGAAGAAATTCTAAAAAAGGTCATGCCAAGTTTGGGCTGAATTGGCCCATTTCCCATGCTAGCTTGTTTCACAATCTAAAAAAGGGTAGCATATGTATCCATATTTCACAATCCAAATAATACAAAATTTTGTACATCAAGTCACCTGCACTCGAGAACTCCGGAGTTAGGGTAGCGGCACAACTCCCTTATTCATTTATAGAGAGTGTGTGACAGGTTAGAGTTCTAGAAATCTCCAACTTGTGAGGCAAATTTTCCACTTATCATGAGTGCCAACTTCTCTTCTCTCATTCTGAGACTAGTATTTCGAGCCACACGTTAGAATCTTATACTAAATAAATTTAGGTAATCATCTGATATAGTGTTAGAGGATAAAAAGACAAAAAAAAAGGGTCGCTGGAGACATATGAGTCTCAAGTCAATCTACTCAGAAGCTGAATTATTTGTGTTTCAAATCATCTTAAACACTAGAACCAAAAAAATGTTGTATTTCAAAAAAAAAAAAAATGTTGTATTTCGTGTAACCTTTAGCCAAAAATTTTGTATTAGGTTAAAGGTGACCTAAGACAGTTAACTGTGTATGATAGACATATTGGATGGGACAAATGGATAGGACAGTATTTAAATTAGTATTGTCTAATGTTCGATAATATTATATATCCAGACTAATTAATCTACCTTAAAAAATTTTATCTCCTTAAAAGTAAAATATAGTGAAAAATCGAAATTTTATTTTTATTTTTAGCTTTTTTTTTTTTTTTTATTTTTATTTTATTTTATTTAATTTATATATTTTTAGAATTAACATTTATTTTATATTTTAAAAACATTCATGTGACTTTCTTTTTTTTTAAAAAATTAAAGACATCATTTGCGGTGTGAGAGACTCAAATTTGGGATATTGCTACATCAAATATACATTCTTTGTCATTAAACCATAATGAGCAATGGTAATATTTATGTAGTTATGCTCAACTTTCGGCGAAAAATAATATAAATCTTGAGATAACTAAATATTATTTTGATACGATTAAGTATAATAATTAGACGGTTCATATAATTTTTTGCTTTTTTATTAAAATGAAAATTAAATTGTTATTAACATTTTTAGGTTTGGACGGTGAAATCTAGAGATAATTTTATCCGAAACAAGCTATTAAAATGTGTAGTTACTAATATAAAAAATTAAAAAAATTATGAAAATATAAAATTGTATATTTCAATTAAAATATTAATTTAGCATTGTTATTATTAAACCAAATAAGATAGATACATATTTTAATATTAATAAAATAAAATAAAGTGAGTAGAGAAAATAGTAAAAGACCACCTCTTTGTTCCCACAGCTCACAACTCATTCATTGAAATAAAGACCCAAATAAAAAAACACGAAAATCGTATCCATGCTTTGAAGTTTGAACTTGTAGGCAGTAAAGTACAAAACAAGGACAAATATTTCAAAAAAAACATGGAAAATAATTTTTCCATTTTTGCATTTTTTTTAAGTCGAGAACGGACAATAATAAGTGGAAAAAAAAAAAAAAAAAAAAAAAGAGGGTTGTCAGCTAACATTTCCGAAATGCCTTTCCCATTTTTGGGTTGAAAATTAAAAATAAAAATTAAAAATAAAAAGCATAAGAAGTTTAGCAAACAGTCTTCAAATTTAAAATATATATATGAGAAACATGTGAATGACTTTTCCCTTTAAGACGCCAGAACACGACACTAAGCAAAATGTCATTGACCTTTCAAACGGCTGCCAAACCACTTAAAGATCCATAAAGAAGCCTCAGTTTCTTCCACGTTTTCATCGAGTATGGTTCAAATGGGCCTCCTTTGCCTTGTCATGTGATAGGGACCTTTATCAGCATCATGTGAATGTTTCTGATATTTTTCCTAGATGTACTTGATTTGTAGGGGCTTTTTTTAATGGGTATTTGATTAACTCAAATAAAATAATAATAATAATAATATATATATATATATATTTTTTTTTAAAAGAGAAGCATATATTAACAACAAGAAGAACAACCCCCAGACAAGGAAGGCAACAAAGAAACATCCAAGGCAGCAGTTTTAGACAACACAACTTTTGTTTTTATGATGTATGAAAAATTAATATATTTGTTCAACAATTTTAAAAATAATAAAATTTTAAATTAATTACGCCTTAGTTGATACATTCCTTTCCCCTTTTCATGAATAAAGTGTGGTTTTTCCCAACCAAACTTATAAAATTTATCATTTATTTATGACTTATCTCGATGGTTACAAAATCTAGAAAACCAACAATGTTTCCGTTTGTTTATAGAATAATTGCTTTTGTACTTCCTGTTTCAACTAACATAATGAACAGTTACTTTCAGCTGTGAATTATCAAAACTAGGCTTTGGAACAAGATGGAGAAGAACTTTCTCAACATCTTTTTAATCATGTACATTAAAAAAAAAAATCACATAGAAATTTAGTATAAAATTAAATATATTATTAATGGCTTTTGATGTGTATAATAGCGAAAATTCAAATTTAATTCTCAAACATATATTGTTTTTGTTTAATTTTCTTTAGTTTATAGTTGACACTAGACAGTAAACCATAACCATAACTATAACTATGATTTTTATTTTAATACATGAATTGCTAACTATATCAAATGATATAGTCATGCAACTGTACGTAGCACTGCTTTATAAGTTCTATAACTAGTCTTCTAAAATTTAGAGGAAGAAGTCTTTACGTATATATTAGAATTACAAATTCAGATTTTGAGAAGTACAACTTGATACTGCGATTTCAATATACGGGTATGAAGAATTTACCACTTTAGTTATTTCTAACTTTCTATCGAAAATGATTTTTCTATTTGCTATTAATTGATTGTCTTTCCATCACATTTCACACATTTTACATCTACGTACCCTAGCTGGATTGACGTAATATTAAGTGTGAGATAACAAGGGGCTAGGGACCTTGCTGTACTATAACTTCAGCTTCGATGCGGTTAAATTAGAGTTTAAGAATTTTTATACTGTGTGCAAAATTTTATGCAAGGATGACAGGACATTAAAATTTCAAATTTATACTTTTTAATAACATCATCATGAGTCACGACTAGCTGTATCAAAATTGGATTTTTTATATTATTTATAGATAATTATGTGATGTTGATTATTAGTGGGCGTAAGGATTATCTGTTAAGTTGACATTTTCTGACTAAGGTGTTGATGCATCACGCATCATTAGTTGTTGTCTCATGCTGTTGGGGAAAAATTCTTGGGTGCATCATTCATACAAGTTTAATTTCTAAGGACATTAATACAATCTTTAGAGGAGACATACAAAATAAAAGTTTAGTTGGCATCCAAAAACCAAAAATTACAATGATGAAATCGATTATAGTCAAATTTGTTATTTCTCGATACATTGTTCAAAAACAACAAAACCTGACTTGTTAAAAATGCAACGTATCATAGGTGGTCCACCGTTGGCTTACGTTATGCTCCAATCTAACTGATGCATCGGCTCACATTAATATGACAGGGGACCGTGTACTTAAACACGCGCCTATGAAATCAATTTATTCACTCAATAACGCAATATGAAAGTACACGTCTTATCAAAATTTCAATCATCTAGTGGTATATGTGCATTGGATACCAAAAATAAGTCTGTATAAAAGAATAAATTTGTTGTTTTGTCAATCTTACATCTTTTTCTACAAATCACTTTCGGACACGTTTCTTTCAATAACTAATCTTATTGGCTAAATTAATCACACCTACCGAGTCTTTTCTGAATTTTAAGTTTTCATGCATCCACTTTTTTTTCTAGTGCATTCCCAATAAATCGTGCTTCATATTTTTTTAATCAGTCTTCAAAAGAGGCATTCTCATCCAAGAAATGCATGAACAAAAAAAAAAGGCTACAAAAGTAATCGCCTACCAATCTTGATCATGAATTGAAGCTCTTATATATGTTACTAGGTTTGACTATAGATTTATCTATAGATAAATCTCTCTAATTGCTAAACTCGTCACGTGGGTTATTGGCGAAGCCGACATTTGCTGTGTAGGACGTTGATGCATCACCAGCCATCTCACGTTGTGTCTGGGGAGTGGGGAAATTAAATTTCTTCCGTGAATGACACTGTCCTCTAAGGCCAATAATACAATCCCTTGTGGAGATAGGCATGAAGAACGTTTGGTTGGTCTAAAAAATTTTGATATTTCGGAGAACAGACTGAGATCTGGTGGTAAAATCATTCAATAGTTCACTTTCTCTCATAGATGATCGGTTCTATACTTAAGTCAAATAAAAATTGTGAGCTTTTTCTCTCTTTTACGTGGATTATCCTCTTTTATTTCTGAGGGTTGATCTCTAAACTGTGTCTTAAAATTATTTTATAGTTGGTCTTCGAGGCATATTGAACTGGTTCCGATTAAAAAAATCTAATATTTCGTACAATGATGACATGGATTACAGTCAAATTCATACTTATTCCGTCATAATTCGAAAACAACAAAACTAGACAGCTACTGACTACTTGTAACACTGCCCCATAGGGCCCTACTTCTCATGCGCTCCAACTGGATTGGCCCACATGTATATGCTAGAAGAAAATGATAAAATGCAC
This sequence comes from Litchi chinensis, assembly GCA_019925255.1. Classification (NCBI taxonomy): domain Eukaryota; kingdom Viridiplantae; phylum Streptophyta; class Magnoliopsida; order Sapindales; family Sapindaceae; genus Litchi; species Litchi chinensis. The sequence goes on along the minus strand of CM034470.1, from coordinate 15,472,757 downwards.
TCAAAACGCACCCCATGAAACCGATTTTTTCAGATCTTGTCGTAATTTCAAATACCGAACGATCCAGTCTGGCTCTGCTGCAATGGCAGCGGTACTGTCAGGACCACTGTTGGTCTTCGAGACACCATAATCACTGTTGTGGCTGCATCATTCCTAGCTTGTATGTGATCCTCCTCTCACCCTTGTATAGATTTTCCCCGACTATGAATGGATTGCTTGATTTCATATGAGAGCCGTTTTTAAAATTATCCCATTAATATATAATTTTATTTGATTCTGATTATTCTTTACATTAATTCCAATAATATAATATAATAATAATAATAAAACCCAATGGAGTGTGGTTGGATGCCTTAATTAACTATGTAAAGAAAAACAAATTTCTTGAAATTATTTTTTAAAAATAATTAAAATTATTTACAATTAATCATCATGACTAAAATAATATTTATTTGTAAGTAATATTAAACTTTAATTAAAACATATTAAATTAATTTAAAAAATGTTAATATTTTATATATAAATAATTAAAAAGATAATTATATAAAATAACATTTATTTTTTATTAACATTAAAATAATAAAAAATTATTCAAAAATTATTTTTTATTATAAATAATTACAAATAAAAATAAAAATATATATAACCTTGTAAGGTAGAATTATGCAGGGGGCCCGCATGGGGCTAGGACTAGATTAAGCCAATCTTAAGCAGCCACCGAACGTGGGATCGTTGGATTGTTAGGCCAATCTCACCTAGTCTTACGTACCAATTACACTGCCTAGTAGTAATCGCGCACGCACCAATCTAGAATTGAAGCTCTAAAACGTCCCTTATGCGAACATGTGCCCATACGCATAAAGTGATTCTTCTATTATACTTCCCTTACATAGCCATGAAACATATAATCAAACAAAACCTAGTAGCAGAATTGCAAATGACTTTCCTCTTGAATATCAACAACCACCTTGGGAATAAGTAATCAAACATGGGTACTCTTAGAATTAAAACCTGACATGACAACATGCTAATTGTTGGATTATGAAGCCTGAATCAATAATATGACTCTACAAATAAGCATTACAATGGTTGAATGTACAGATTCCACTAGCCATTTTAAGAAATCTATTTCTAGTTTTGTATAAAAAATCTTACTTTCCTAATTTGTTGAGAATTGATAGTTTCATTTTTATAACTAAACTATTTAGTTTGTTGTATTGAGGTTTTCCGGAAGAGATTAAAAAAAGAGAAAGAGAGCTAAATTGAGATATTGTAATATTCATTTGATAATGGGTTGAGTACTAGTGCACCCATGGTCATAAGGATCACATTGATCACCAAATCACGTACAAATTGCATGCCTTTTTTATTTTCAACATGTATTTGTCTTTGATTTTTTGTTTTGTAATTGTTCTATTTCTCTATAGCTACTATCAGAGCCTAGATCTAATGGACATATTTTTGTACTTATTTTGGACCACTAATTCTTATTCTTTTGGCTTGTTTCTTAAGTAATTTGTTGTGTTTAATGAGTTTTATATAGTGTTTCAAGTTAATTTGTATTTCAAGGTGGTTTGGAGCAAAAATAAAAAATTCAAAGCATAATTCAATTATATTTGGACGTCTTTCAAAGATTTTTCTCGTTGTCATGTTATGGCTATGTTCAAGCTCGTAGATGGAAGTCGCTGGGTTCTCTGCCCAATATGACAACCTAGTTGCCGCAAGGCTGATGGTTGTGCGCTAGGTCGCCATCGTCTTGATCAAGTTCAGCGAGGAGGTTACCGCAAGGATGAAAGTCACGACTTGACCTAGAATCGAATTTTAATACGAATTTTAGAGGGCAATTTGGTCTTAAATGTGTATTAGGGTTTTGATGTTATAAATTCCTGAATTTAGCAAGCTTTAATAACAACCTTTATTAGAGCTTTTGACAGAGCTCTAAGTTTTCACCATTTTTAAAGAGAAACACCACATACCATCACTCATATATCAAGTTCACATATTTCGCTTGGATCATCAACAAGGGACGAAGAGAGAAGCAAGAAGTCTTGATTAAGGAGACCACAATCTGATCATTAGAAGCGATTTCAATTGAGCTTTATGGAATTTTCTCTCTAGATGATTCTTATATTTGTTTTTGATTAAATGTTGTTGAGAAGTTTTGATTGTGCACAAAGTGTTAGCATCTTAGAGTAATAAGACAAGATTTTTGTGCATAAAAATTCATGGATTATTGTTATGTCTTAACCTTAGGAACAATGCATATTGCAATATCATAACACAATTTGTGTTACAACACTCTTTGGTTATTGATGTTACAACAGTCTTTGATTGACCATTTTCAGAGCAAGAACTCAGAGTTGTTTGTTTTTAGATATATTTCTTTAACAGTTTTATATTTTATATTTTTCCTCTTTTGTGTCATCTTTCATGAGATTATTTATTTGCTTCTAGATTTACTATTAAAGAGATTAAGTTTTCAAAAAGATAAATGTCTTTATTTTAAAAAGATTAAGTTTTCAAAAAGATAAATGTGTTTATCTTTGATTTTTGTTCTTTTATCTTTTAAGAAATTTATTATGATTTTCTCTGAGTGTTTTCTGTAGGATATAAAACTAATCAATTGATGTGCAAAAAAAGAATGAATCTTGACAACTTCTTGACCAAGTTCAAATAAGCAAAATAAAATGGTATGGTCATTGCTAAAGAATAGGACTTCTCTATTTTTTATTAGATATTATTTTTATTTATTTGAGGTATTTATCTTCTGATAAATATCTAATTTTAATTTAGCTAATAATGTTATTTTATTTTACAAGTTTCAAACTTGACATATCTTGTATAAATAATAGATTCTATTTTTCTTTATTTTGAGATATTTATCTTTTGATAAATATTTGATTTTTTGAGCTAATAATTATTTGATTTATAGTCGATTTATCTATGTTTCTTTTACAAATAACTGCTGCATATTCTTGTTATAAATATAGAACACATCAGTACAGAATGAAAGTAAGCAAGCGAGTCATTGAGAGTTAACGTGCAATATTGAGTTTGCTTGTAAACCTTAGAGAGTTTATTATCTAAGTTGTTTTTATTTGTAAACTTAAGAAGTGAGTCGACTAGGTCTATGTTTGTGTTTAAATACTTGTTAGGATGATAAGTTATTAGATCTCCAGGAGAAGATTGGTTCACAATCCTTGAAGAGATTTGAAGGAGTATAAGTTTTTTGGAAGAAAGAATGTCTGGAGAAAGCAGCTTACAAAGTCGTGAAAGGTGTTCAAGCATAAATGTTCTTCGGGAGGAAGAACCAATTGACTTTGGGAGAAGGCATGTTTCTAGCTATTGAAGGAAGTTCAAGGAGCTGGTAACTCTTGAAGGCAAGGGAAGCTTGCTGCCATGTCATTGATGAACTTGAGTTTGCATCAATACTAGGAGGAACCGACCTTTGAATATTACAACCTCCTTATTGAATATTAGTTTTGATTGAGTTTTGATTTGTTGAATATAAAGTTTTTTTTTTTTTTTTTTCTTGTGAATGTTAAATATCAGTGTTAAATTTTAGTCTTGATAGAGTTTAGACTTGAGATTTGGTCATGGTGTTAAACATGGAACCAACCCGAACAGAATTGAATAGATCCTGTTTAGTTTAGGTCGGTTCCAATGTTCCAAATAAGTATGTTCAAATTTCATTTTAAAAACTGACTATTGATCGATTTGTGTTCGGTTCCTATTGGAATTGAACCAAGCACCCAAATGCCCACCCCTAAAGAAACTATGAAAATTGCAAACCCTTTCCATATGAATTACTGGTTAATTAATTAATCATTTAGCCCTATTTTAATTTTCAATTCCTTGTCTTTCTTTTTGTTAGGATTTGTTTTTTATTTTTTTTTTCAAAATATAGTTACGTGGAAATAGAATTAAAATGAAAATCAAACTTTCTTATTAGTGGAATTCTATATCAAGACTTCTTCTGTAGCCATGCATACTCAATAATATGCTCTTTAAGTTTCAAATGATTTAAGTTGATCCTTCAAAATTGTGATTGGTTTAATTTGATCTACTTATCATGCAACATATATATATATATATATTAAATGATGTAATTAACATTTAATTAATCTGTCAACTGCCATAATATTCTCAATATTTGGTTAGCATGACTCATAGTTAAAACAAGATGCATTAGAGTAGAAAGTATTCAAAATATAATATCATGTAAACACTGTATTAAAAATCACCTACCACAGTGATGATATATATAATTAGTGAAAAAAATAAGAAAAATAAATTTACACATGACAATAATTTGTTTGGCAAACACAGATGGCATGAAAGAATTATTTCATAGAAGACTTTAGGATCGATGTTTAAAGAATGAAGTGTTTTTTTTTTTTTTTTTGACATTACAAGTACCTTTTTACAACAATCGGATCTCTTGATTTAGACCTCTAAGGTATATCCCAAATCTCTACTCTTGAATAGGTAGGAAAGAGTGATTCACATAAAGTGCGAAAACTACCCATATACTAGTGGAACTTATTAGGAAATTATTCACACTTATAGGTGAAGATACTTGAATGGAACCCTCAACTTGAAAGAAGCAAATATAGATAGGAATGGTGCCATTGCGCCACTCTCTCTTCATACCAATAGAACAAAATCGAAATTAGCAGTGGCAAACTTAGAAAATTTCAAAAATTATGAATATATTAAATATATAAGAGTTCGACTATCTTACTTAATAATTAACTTTACTCCTTAATTAGAGTACTTAGATTAGTTGTAATAGTGGTTATTAAAGCTAATTCAAAAACTTCAATTGAGGGGTAAAGTTAATAGTTGAGTACGATAGCTAAGTCTAATATATAATGTTTTTATTTAAAATAATGTTTGATAACACTATATAGTTTAAATAAAATGAAATATACATAATATTTAAGCAAAACAAATAGTTTTATAATTAAAAATCTTAATAAAATCATTAAAACAAATAAAAATGAGAAAAAAAAAGTAAAGTTATAATTTTTCTTAATGAAGCTTCATATCTTAAAATCGTTTCATGATAATTTTTTTATTAATTTTGTCAAAAATAATTTTCTACATATATACAAGCAAACTATCATTCAACCATGATCTTTCATTTAATTATGTCGTTTAATTTTCATAATATTCATAGCAAAAAAAGAAAAAAAATTATTCACTAAAATTATAAATTATCAATGAATTTTGTATAGCACATAAAATATAGAAGTAAATAGTCCTTATATATGAGAGAATTAAAATAAAAAAAGTGAAAAAAACAAAATATTAATTAATTAATAGTAGGAAAAATATTAGAAATAGAAAAATTAGGTCTAATAAAAATAATAAAAGGTAGGAAGTTAATTATATAAATAATAGAGTTAAAAAATTATTGAATAACTAGAAAAAAGAAAGAAAGATAAAAAGTTTCAGCCCCTTTTAAATAAGCGAAGGGAAGCAACTTTTAAAATAAAATAATAATAATGTAATAAACAAATAAAATAATATAATTAATAATAAAAATCAGAGTTTTGATATAGTGTGTTCTGCTCTTCCATCAAAAGTCATCAAAAATAAAATAAAAATAAAAATAACAGTTTTTTTTTTTTTTATATGTACATAAATCAAAATCAAACATCAGTGTTTTATGCTGCATAAATACGGCACATACTTCAAGAAGTTTTTTTAAATCTGGGGGGAACAGGGGATGGACACCTGTCCCCCCTCACCTTGCAGTGGGTCCGCCGCTGAAAAGTGGGAAACCCTTGTGATATGCGAGGTGTCTAATTTTATTGATTGTGCCAACTCGTCTGCTCCTTTTATTAATGATACTTAAAAAAAATCTCAATAGCAAATCTGTGCTACGAAGTGGCGCCACTCTCTCTCTTTATGCCAATAGAGCAAAATCGAAATTGGAAATGACGTGGAGTATCTAAATTCCATCCATTGTGCCGACACCGTAGGTTCTACTGATTTGTGCGATCTCTGCTGAAAAAACTTTACAGTAGCTCACGATCCTTGTCGCTGAAATTATTGCTGGGGCAATCATGGATTTGTGAGGAAATCTAGGAAGTCAGCAACTGCAACAGTCACGACTACATTTCTGGCTACTGTACAGTAAATTTGGTTTTCATTATAGATCAGCCGCTAAATTTTATTATTATTCTTATTTAAAATCCATGACAATGTATACGAATCAAGACAAGAAAGAGTAACAAATGTTACAAGCATGATTATTTATCGTGTTTATCATTTATTTGCATAGGTGTATGTCCATATATATATTTATATCGCAGTCCCATCAACATTAATTTTCAACGACCACAAACTTGGCAATTGCCTGTGAGTATGCCAACGTGACAACAGTACAGATACAGGTGAGCACTCCAGGCCTTTTTATGGATTTGTTTGCTTTCTCCCAGGTGTCAATAATCAACTTGACGGTAACGTCACTCAAAGCCATGATCAACTTGTTAAAGTGCTCCCTTGGTACATGGTCAAATTTATTACTCAACTTACATTTAGCCAAAATCTGTCGATTCTTGTTATTTTATTTTATTTTGTTTTGTTTTTATATTTTTACAACATTGCCAACAAGGTAATATGTTCTCAATCCTTTTCGCAAGTCAATACCAAATGATTGACATAAAGTTTTTCTTAAATTAATAACTTTGACTAATCACTACGTAACTCTTCATGCACATTAAAGATATAGAGAGTACATAAAAAATTAATATTTATTCTTTTAGTCCATCAATATATAATTTCATATCGATTAGACAATAAATATAAATTTTTACTGCTTTAGTTCTTAAAAAATGCACTGAAACATTTACGCGACACTTGAAATTACCAAACAATCAAAGCTAGAGTTGACTCCTTTGAGTAATCACTATCGGCCTTTAAATTAAATGTAAGTGCTGTTACCCATTTAAGTGTGCGGCGTGGGGTTGGTGGCGGGGCAGAGGTAATGGATTAAAAGAAAAAATTCATTTTAACCTCTAATTTTTTAGAAATTAATAATTTTTTAAATATCTTTAAAATAATATACTAAACATCCTTAAATTTATAAAAAATTTATCATTTTAGTTCCTACCGTTAGTCAAATTAACAATAAGAAGGTTAAAATGGTAATCTTGCATTAAAATTTCAAAAAAAATTTATTTTGATCCCTAATTTTTTAGAAATTGATAATTTTTTAAATATCTTTAAGATAATATACTAAACATCCATAAATTTATAAAACATTTATCATTTTAGTCCCGATCATTAGTCAACCGTTGGTTAAATTGATGGTGAAAAAGTTAAAATGGTAATATTACATTAAAATTTCTCAAAGTAACATGTATGTAGTCTAGAAAAATTGAAATATTTGAGAATAATATTAAAAGTAAAAAATTGGAGCAATATTTGAATTTTTTGTACCACTATGGGTTGATGATATTTGAGAAGAATATTGGAGGTAAAAAATTGAAGCACAAAAATTGGGAGATCAAAAAATGGACAAACAAATTGAGAAGAAAATTGGAATATTTGGGCAGCAGAATTGCAACTACCAACAAACAACAACACCCCCTTTTAAACTCATTTTCTTGTTATCATTTTTATCATAAAAACAGAAAATTAATATTAAATTGTTATTATTTTGGTTTTATATGTTAAGGGCAAAAATGTATTTTCCTTACCCATCAAAACCTATCAAATCCGATGCAACAAGCAATTCATTCACTCAACATGCAGTATCCAAAAAGAATTAATAAAAAATTATAAAGGTATTTTGGTATTTTCAATTCTAATTTATTTTTATATAGAAGAGTATAATGATTCTTCCAAATATCTTACATTTTAATGCATCAGGGGTAAAAAGATACTTTCAATAAAGTAGGGATAGTTTGATCTTTTTTGTTAACGTTAACTATTAAAAAACTAGTCAGCAGGACTAAAATGATGAATTTTTAATAAATTTAAAGATGTTTGATATATTATATTAAATATATTTAAAAAATTATAAATTTCTATAAAATTAGGGATCAAAATAAAATTTTTTCGAAATTTTAATGCAAGATTACCATTTTAACCTTCTTACCATCAATTTGATCAACGGTTGACTAACGGTAGGGACTAAAATGATGAGTTTTTTATAAATTTAGGGATGTTTGATATATTATCTTAAAAATATTTAAAAAATTATCAATTTTTAAAAATCAAGGACCAAAATGAATTTTTTCTTAGATTAAAAGCACCTTTAGAAAAATGATGAGGCAAGTTACTTTCAATGTTCTGTGAGTCATTCACTCTTGAATCTTGATTGAACTAAGAAAGGCTCTCTAAATTGTGTCGTGAAATTGCTTGTAACTTATGAAGTAAATCTTATTTATTAAACAAAAGAACAAAAAAATTTGCCCATGACAAGACTACAAATACATGCATTGACTTCAGTAACAAGTGACGCACTGATGTCCATACTTTTAACGTGGGTCATTTATTTATAATATTATTACTCACTCTTATTTTTTTCATTTTACATATTGGCGACTGCATCAATTCTCTGACATTTCTAGTCATAAAATTAGAGACAAATGTTCCCTAAAAGCCCTGCAATTTAGACCAAGAACTTTTTTTTTGTATTTTTTAGTAGAAGTATGCATTAAAACTAACAAAATCTTATAATCTAATCATTTGAGGTACCGTTAACAGTTAGAACTATTACTATTACAACTGTTGCTCTTTAATAGGTGAGAAAGAACTATCCACATATAATAGAAAAACTGTTCATAAATTAATAAAATTTTTAGTAGATAACACACAATTGTGGACTATTTAGACATTGATCACTTTATGGACAAAGGTACTGAAACCTAACCCTCTGTTTATTGACAAGCAAGCTGGGCGACTGGGCGAGAGTGCACTACTAAGGCACTCTATTTCAAAGCAATTTAGACTAAGAATTTGCCCTATAGCTTTAAGCAGTTAAAGCAAAGCATGGAAGAAGATAGTTCTTTTTTCATAGTTTCCAATTTTTGCTCTCCCTATTGCCCTGATGCACATACCATGGAAGAAGATAGAATGCTAATTTGGCCCTCCCAATTTTATTGGTCTATTTACTTCCTTGATGCTTATACTGTCGAATGACAAGTGGTGGACCTTATTTTTACCAAAACAAAAGTCAGTCTTGTGATGATTGATGACACATTGTCGAATTTAACACACCCTCCTACATCATCCTAGAAACTCTAATGGAAATAGAAGAAGCAAGAATGTCATTCATCAAGATTCTACACGAAAGGTATTTTTGGGATGCCGTATCTTTTGATTTCGGTGGAGTTATGAGGTGTGTCATATGTAATTGAAAAGATTAGAGTCTTAACCTTTTTTTTTTTTTGATATTTTGAAGTGTGTCATTTAAAGGCTTTAAGAGGAAATTATGAATGAATATATTTCGATGTTCTGTATTCAACTAGCCTTTAAATTTTGTCAACCAAGTTTTTATTATTTCTTATTAGTAGTTGCTTAAATTTATTTTCTTCTATTTCTCATGCTTGAAGGGTTGTTTTAAGAGTATTTTATTGACTTGTAATAAATTGGGAGCGAGGGGGCGCGGAGAACAAGGGTGGAAAGACATTTATTTTCAATAAAAATAGTTAGGTGGGTGATTGTAAACATTAATATGCTTTGAAAATATGTATTTTAGAGCTTATAAATATGATATATCATGACACCTACAGATAAGGATGAAAATTGGAGTTTGAGACGATGGAATGAGAGTTTTCTCTCTTATATTCTTCATGAACATGTGATCTTATAAAGTTAAGCTTGCGACGATGTGATCTTATAAAGCTATACTTGTGGTAATTGAAAACATGACCTATCTCTTACCTTCTCATTTATCTTGAAAGTGGCGTCAATATCATTATTGTTATAATTTTAATTCTTAATTGAATTCTAATCAATAGGTCAAAGTTCTTTATAATTTTAGTTCTTAATTGACATATGATCAATGAGTCAAATTTCTTACCATAATTTTGGTTCTTAGTTATCATATATTCAATAGGTCAAAATTCTTTATAATTTTGGTTCTTGATTGAGTACTAATTAATGAGTCAAAGTTTTTTATAACTTTGGTTTTTGATTGTCATATAAACAATGAGTCAAAATTCTTTATAATTTTGATTCTTGAATGACATAATCAATGAGTCAAAATTTTCGTTATAAACTTGAATTAATTTTTTCTGAGATTTGTGTTTCAATTTGCCTATAAGTGTCGTATTGTTATACGCGGGATTTGTATAAGTTGGTATCAGTGCCTTGATTATTAATTCAAGTTTGGGTTATCAATTTAATATTTTTTGCCTTTATTTTCTTTTTCCACATACAATAATAAAAATGAGGCACGATTTGACGATAAATCGTTTTGAGAAAAAGGGGAATGATGGAAACACAAAAAGCAAACAAGTCATTTATCAAGATTCTGCACGAAGGACATTTTTGGGACACCGTATCTTTTGATTTCAGTAGAGTTATGAGACGTGCCATATATAGTTGGAAATATCAGAGTCTTAATTTCTTTTCGATATTTTGAAATTTGACATTTGAAGAATCCAAGAGGAAGTTATAAATGTATACATTTCGGTGGTATATATTCAACTGGTTTTTAAATCTTGTCAACCAAGTTTTTATTATTTCTTGTCGGTAGTTACTTGCATTTATTTTCTTCTATTTCTCATGCTTGTAGGGTTGTTCCAAGAGTGTTTTATTTACTTATAATAGATGGGGGTTCTTATCATAATTTTGATTCTTAGTTATCATATATTTAATGGGTCGAAATTCTTTATAATTTTGATTATTGATTGAGTACTAATCAATGAGTTAAAGTTCTTTATAACTTTGGTTTGTGATTGTCATATAATCAATTGATCGAAATTCTTTATAGTTTTGGTTGTTGAATGACATAATCAATGGGTCAAAATTTTCGTTATAAACCTAAATTAATATTTCTTGAGGTTTGTGTTTTAATTTGTTTATGGGTGTCGTATAATTATATATGGGGTTCACATCAAACTCCACCGAAATCGTGAAGACTAACGAAGCAGGATATGTTTCTGAGTAGGCATAAAAAATCTTAGGTAGTCGATGCATATATCCACTGACAGCCCTGCAAAAGATATTGAGCACCCGAAAACTATAATAATTGCTTGATTATGACATTTGGACCAACTTCACAATTACATTCCTCTATATTGATTTTTCCTATCTTTATATCATAGAGTCACGTTGGAAATGTCCTACTTTCCATCATCATAACCTAAATTGGAGGAGCAATTAATTTTAGTTGAACTTATGTAAGTCTATAGCAAACTAATTGGTTAGAGGATTGTCGTCAAATTACATCTAGCAAGTAAAGTATATAGCTTAATTTTTTTTTTTTTTTTTTTTAAAAAAAAGAAAAAGTAAAGGGTATATTGTTTTGAAAAAACAATGAGATATTGTTTTAAGAAAGAAGGCTTTTTTTTTTTTTTTTAATTACGGTATTTATTAAAAAGTTTGAGGAATGAAATCGTGTAAATTTCATATATATAAATTAAAAATTAAGTTTTCATTGAAAAAAGAATTTAATTCTCCCATCCAACTAGATAATTGAACTTATTTTCCTAATATTCTTGGTAAAATTTATTATTTTTTATGTTTACTTTCTATTAGTAAACGATTCCTAAGAGTGTAATGAGTCGAAAAATAACTTTTGAAAATTATTTCAATATTATTAACTACAATACGCATGCACCAATTATGTTTGTTGTGAAAATTCCAAAACATAGCTTTGAAAAAAATACGAGTTTTGAACTAACACCGAAATTATAAACTAAGTTTTTTTTTTAGTACCATCAGTTTGCGTGTGATCTATTGCTGCTAAAAAAACTCAGTTTATAATTTTGATATTAGTTTTAAAACTCAAAAAAAATTTGGTGCTAAGAAAAAAAAGAGGATCTCTTATGATCTTTGAATCATACGGCTTCATCTATAAGCCATACAAGATTAAATTGTATTAAATTAGATTGTTCTAAATTAGATTAAATTGAATGCTATACATTCTCTTGTTTCATGCATCATTGGATTGTATTGGATTTAAAAAAAAATTATTAATAAAATTATTTATAATAAGTTTAAATAAAATAAAAATATTAAAAAATATATATTGATAAAATATAAATAATTTAAGAGAAACACTTAAAACTCTCCAAATTCAAAAGAAAAATTCATTTTCACCTCATTCTAAGAAAAAAAATTGTTTTTACTCTCTTAGACAAATTAATTGTGTACAATACCCCATATTGATCAAAATACCCTTAAATACCAAAACCTTAAATTAGAGGTACCATGATAGGAGGTTTTCTCATCACGCTTGAGCGTCAACTTGATGGGAGAGCCATTCGTCTTGTGTGTGACAGGAGGTCACGATTGAGCACGTCACACTTGACAAGAAAGCCTCTTGTTACGGTGTTTACAAAATTTTAATGACAAGGTATATACTCTTAGTGGCATTTTGAGAATCACGAGGTATTAAATGTAATTTATTTGTTTGAAGGGTCGAAAACAAATTTTACTTTGAGATGGTAAAAACAATTTTTGATTTTGAAATTGAGATAGTTTTTGAAATTTCCACATAATTTAACATAAAATATAAATTTAGATATATAATTATATTAACAAAAATTATTATTTAATCTTAATCTCACATTTATAAATAAAATAACTATATTTTTTTTTATTTGAGAAAATACATAAACTTTGTTACATGTAGGCACTTAACAAAATGCTAAAAATAAGGCATTTAATTCACTCTTCTAGCAAATATGATGAAACCCACCTTCCAGTATAGTTTATATACCATCAATCAAACAAGACCTAGTACCCATTAAACAACATAAAATATCATCAGGCAAACACTTACAACAATGGTGTAGATGTTTTAGCACCTAGAAAAGCTGATAACCATAGTACAACTCTCTCATCTTAATGGTTCAAATTAAGAGTTATTATCATTTTCCCCCTTGATGTTTCAAAAATCATCATTTTCCTTCTTAACGTTTCAAGAAACATCAAAATACACTCTACCGTTACCATAATGTTAAAAAAGTGATGTTTGACACCATCAAACCTTTAAAAGATATTTTTACCGTTTACTTTTTAGATTGAAAAATGAAAGGACATTTTTGCCCTGAAAAAGTGATAGTTAAGCAACATCTATAAATTTGTAACTCCCACCTTACATAAAGACACTGTCTCCCATCTGCAATTTAACTAAAAAAGCAAACACAAGCCATTTTACATTCATCTACCCGATTCTTCTAAGTTTTTAGCCTTCAAGTTTAACAACAAACACAAAAATATCTAGTTCAACATTAAGTGCAATCCTTTTCCCACTAAAAAAATAAGCACAAATCATTTCACATTTGTAAAATATGAAACAATAATATGTACTTCACTTTATTCTGTAATGTACAAAGTAAGACCAATTTATAGGTCAAAGAATTGAATATTATATACAAGACAACTAGCATAATATATTCTATATAAAGTAACTAGAATAATATCCTATATATATGGAAACTAGAAATGTTACAATAATGGTATGATCAATGTTCCAAAACTCGCTACTCGCTACTCGACCGGCGAGGCAGCGAGCAGCGAGTACTCGACAACTCGGAGAGTACTCGGCGAGTACTCGGTTTGACCGTTGGTCAACGGTCAATCCATTGACCCACGGTCAAACCCGGTCAAACCTGTAAAAAATAAAATTTTAAAATTTTATGTATAATTAAAATATAATCATATGACCATAAAAACTCTTAAAATTAATCTTATGCAACCTCCAAAGCCAATTTAACACAATTACATAATTACAATTTTAAAAATTTCAGTAATATAATGACTATATTTTCAATAATTCCACCTACAATACACAAAAATAATAATACTTCAAAAATCTATCATATCTAAAGTATTTAAAACCTCCCATCCTTTTTTCATTCTCAAACACAAGTACACAACCAACATCAAGGACGAATATAATTTGTATCAATTTAACAAATGTTTAAAACCCTAAACAAATATAATTTATATAATCATCATTCATCAATCTCAATTTCTCAATCATCAATTAATTCATTCACCCCTAAACAAATATATGTGAAAAACCAAAAAGAGTGGTGAAAGCAAAATGAAAAAACAAAACTGAAAAAACAAAGAAAAAAATACAAAATGAAAACAAAACACAAAAAAAAAAAAACAAAATGAAAACAAAACACAAAAAAAAAACTCACGGACGAGCAAAATGAAAAACAAAGAAAAAAAAAACAAAATGAAAACAAAAAAAAAAAAACTCACGGACGAGCAAAACTAAAAAAACAAAAAAAACAAAAAACAAATGAAAACAAAACAGAAAAAAAAACTCAGGGACGAGCAGCCGACGAGGACGATCGGTCACGGACTCACGGACGGAGACGGGGAGACGGCAACGGCGAGAAGACGACGGCAGCACCTGCACGCGACTCACGCCACGGCCACGCACCAGTAGCAGAACCAGATCGGGACTCGGCGGAGAGCAGAGGTGAGAGGGCAGAAGCAGAACAGCAGAACCGAGATCTGGGTTCTGCTGTCTGCAATTTATATCAGACGCCAAAACGGCGTCGTTTTGGCCAAGCCAAAACGACGCCGTTTTGGCTAAAATTTTTTTTTTTTAAAAAAAGGCCGACTCGGCCGAGCCGAGTCGGCCCGAGCTGACCCGAGTCGGGCCGAGTAGGCCCGAGTTGGGCCGAGTCGGCCCGAGTTGGGCCCGAGTTGGGCCGATTTCGTACAGTATCCGAGTTGAACCCCCCGATCTGGGGGTTCTCGGCTCGGAAACCGGCCGAGCGGCGAGAACTCGGCGAGTACTCGGCCGACTCGGCCGAGTTTTGAAACCATGGGTATGATACATATGAAATAACTTGATCGATATGAATGATAACAACCCCCTACAAATTCAAGATGGCAAGATGGATACAAGCTTGAGTTTGGAAACCAATTCACGAAAATGACCCGAATGAGGAGCTTTGGTGAAGATATTAGTAGGTTGATCAGTAAAAGAAACTGAATAAAGTTTAATAATACCCTGATGAACATGTTACCGAACAAAATGATAATCAATTTTAATGTGTTTGGTACATTTATAAAAGACATCATGGTGGACAATTTGAATAGCATTATGATTGTCACAATATAAAGGAGTAGTCATGACGTGGTAAATTCCCATATCTGAAAGTAACCAGCGTAGCCAAACAAGTTCTTGAGTAGTATCAGTGAGGACCTGGTATTTGGCTTCAGTACTGATTGAGCTATAATAGTTTGTTTCTTACTACGTCATGAGATGAGATAATCAATAAACAAAGAAGTAGAAACCAGTGATAGATTGTTGATTAGTAGGATCGCTAACCCAATCAGTATCTGAATAAACACGTAACTCTAAAGAAGAGTTAGTAAAAAAGTGAAGTTTATAAAACATCGTGTCCTTGAGATATCAAAGAAAATGAAGGATAATAGTGAAATGAGTAAAATGAGGAGCAGACATAAATTGATTGACAATATGCACGACATATGCGATATTCAATCGAATCATGGTCAAATAAACGAGACTACCAACAAGCTGTCAATAAAGAGTAGGATCACTTAGTAGTGTACTTTCAAAAGACGTTAGTTTAACATTAACTTCCAAAGGACTAGTACTGATTTTATTATTGGTTAAGCTAAAACGAGCAAGAAGATTCGAAATGTATTTTACTTGTGAGAGATAATAACCATCATAATCAAAAGAGACCTCAAGACCAAGAAAATAGCTAAGAGAACCAAGATCTTTCATCTCAAATTGCTGTTGAAGATAAGTCTTAAGGTTAGAGATACTAACAATATCGTCACCTGTAATAATCATATTATCCATATAAAGTAACAAGAAAACATAACTATGAATGGTCTTGCAAAAAAACAGTGCAAAATTATAAAAGCTAGAGACAACACTAAACTACATAATGGTGGAAAAGAATTTGGCAAACTCTAGAAGCTTACTTTAGGCCATATAGTGCCCGACGGAGACGACAAACTTTGTGTGAAGAGTGTGAATATCTTGATGGTGGTGTCATATATACCTTTTCAATAAGATCCTCATTAAGAAAAGATATTTTTCACATCCATTGAAACAAATTCCACCATTTGATTGCAGCGACTACCAATAAGCTACGAATAGATGTAAGTCTAGCAATTTGTGCAAATATCTCCTTATAATCAATTACATACTCTTGAGTAAAACTTTTGGCCACAAGATAGGTTTTATGTCGTTCAACAGACCCATATGACTTTGTTTTGATCTTATATACTCATTTGCACCTAATGATAGATTTGTTAAAAAGAAGATCAACTATGTCTCGAGTGTGAGTCTTTTCAAGAGCTTGTAATTTTTCAACCATAGCTTGCTGCCAGACAGAGTTAGTACTGACTTCTTATAAGATTGAGACTCATGCAAAGAAAGAATGATAGAAAAACAATGAAAATCTCGAAGGGTTACAAGTAGTTCCCTTACTCGGTTAGAACGACGAGGAGGGGAAAAAATAGGTGAGATTGGACAACAAGACTTTGGTGCAAGATCAATAGGTGGGTGAAACTACTCAAGAATAGGTCGATCAGTATCAAAAACATCTCTTTGAGTCTTAGACATGTTGGAATCATTGTCATTTGGAAATAAGGGAATAATATGATCTATGAAAAGTTTCTGATGAGAGATATGTGACTTGTGAAATTTAGATGAAAACATATTATGTTCTCAAAAGACAACATGACAAGAGATGCAAAGGTCGATTGGAGATAGAATCCCAACAACGATAACTTTTATGTTCAATGTCATAATCAAGGAAACAACACAAATGAGCTCGAGACTTTAATTTATTCCATTCATGGGGAAGAATAAGAACAAAGCAAGCACATCCAAAAACTTTTAGATTTTGATACCTTGGAGGAGTGCGATATAGTCGTTCGTAAGGAGTTTAATTATCTATGATGGAGGAAAGAACACAATTGATAGTTATACTGTTGTTAATGTAGTTTCTCTCCTAAACTTTTCAAGACATGAGACAGATATGAAAAGTGTACAAACAGTTTTAAGAATGTGTCTGTGTTTGCATTTAGCACGGTCATTTTATTGGGATGTATTGAGAATGAACGATGACATATAATACCCATCTGAATCAATGGATTAAGAAAAGCAGTATCTCGATATTTCATAATATTATCAGTACGTAAAACTTTGATAGATTTGGAGAATTAAGTTTGAATCATTTTAATAAAATCAAAATAAATCTTAGATAAGTCAGACCTATCATATATAAGATAAAGTCATGTATAACATAATAATTATCTACAAAAATAATAAAATACTTGGATCACTCCATGGTAGTTGTTGGTGAAAGGCTTCAAATATCTAAATGAATTAAATCAAAATAGGCTTGAGAAATGAAATCACTATTATTAAAAGGTAAAACATGTTATTTAGACAACTGACAATATAAACAATCAATGTGATTGTCAGTTACCGAACCTAAATGTCTACTAGATAATAAAAAATGTAAACAACTAAATGAAACATGACTTAATCGAGAGTGTCAAACACTCAATGATAATGACGAAGAAGTAGCTATAAACTAATAGGAAGAGGCGACTCTTAAAGGGAGTTGAAGATGAATGAGCTCAAAAAGACATCTACCTTTATAGTCTATCCCATGAATTTCCCTCATTCACAGATCCTGCACACAATAACTAGAAAAAATAAAGTGGACATCAAAACTAAGTTCACACAATTGACCCACGAAAGATAAGATTTAAAGTAAGTTTAGGAATGAAATATGTATTTTGTAAGGATAAATTATCTGTAGAGATATGATCTATATACTAAATAGGCATAGATGAGCCATTTGTTGCAAAAATGACGGGTAAAGGGGAAGATGATGAATGGACAGAAAAATTTATAAAATCAGAGGTCATGTGATTAGAGCAAGATAAGTCAAAATATCAATAGGAATTACCTATTGACACAGAGGAAGTAGAAATGGAAGAGTTACCAAATTTGGAAATGATTTGGTGAAACATAGACTCAAGGTTATGAATGGAAAAATACAAAGATCTAGCAGTACCTTATGCGTCATCAACTATAACAACCGAAAATTGCTGATTATTCTTGAAATACTTGAGAGAAGCATCCTTAGATTTGGTTGAAAATCCTTTATTAGTAGGTTTATGAGGACAATCATCATTATAATGGTCTGATTTATATTTGTGACAATGTTTATAGCATCGAGTAGGACAATGAAGAACTCCATATCCTGGTAGCTTGTAATAATGACAATGAGATTTCTTAATGTCAAACTGTTTAAAATGAGTAGGAAGCATGATGTCAGTACAGAAAGGCTGTAATGTGGCAAGACGAGTCTCTTCAGATATCAACTCAAAGATAGCCTGTTCAAGAGTATGTAGAGGATGACGATGAAACAGAGATGCACAAGTAGGCTCAAAAGCATCAGTCAGAGCCATGAGAAACTGTATCAAGTGTTAGTGATCTCTATAAGTATTGAATTTTTCGGTATTGTCATTAGCAATTCAGGTGGGCCTTGGATCTTTAAATGAAAATTAGCAATGGATTGACCAGGTTCCTGTCGTAATTGATGAAGATTACGTAACAAATGATATTAATGAGAGAGATAAGAGATAATATACTTGTGAGCCAAGAAATTCTAGAGAGATTAAGCAGTGTCAAAACGATCAAATTGAAGATTAATCAATGAAATCGATATGTTACGAATCCAAGTGATGATTTTGATGATTTTTATTGTCCCAATCATCAAGTTGGTCATTGTATTTCTCATTAGACTCTTTTTCAGGTTTGACGGGCTTTTATGATCTCCAGTAACATATCGTTATAATTTCTTACCTTTGAGAAAACTGGATATCGCTTAGGTCAATTCGACTCATTTAAAATAATTTGGATAGGCTGAGACACGTCTAACTTCTATGATCTAATAAGTGGAGAACCAAGCCCAATAAGCAATTAACACCACAAAGCCTCCAAAAAAATTAAACCTAATCTTATTAGAAACCAAAAAATTAACACCCGGTAGCCGCAAAAACAAAAAAATGTGAGCACCAGGCAAGAACGGTACCAAGCTGTGCGATGGTGATGGAGGCAGTCAAGGAGAGATGATGGTGCGCGAAAGTGAAAAAAAAAGCGCCGACGACAGACCGGAAGCAGACCAGAAACAGCTTTTGTTTGTTTTGTTGATGCAGCGGCAGTGACAAAGTAGTGAAGCAGATACAGACAGCGACAGCAAAACTAATGCGATGCGGCGGCAGAACTGGGTGTGCAACGGTGGCAGAATTGGGTGCGACCAGATGCGGCTTGAATCAGAGTTGGTAGCGGAACAAATGACACTGATAGATAGTTGATAGCGGAGACTGTAACCGTTGTGGCGGTGGCAACAAGAGACAGTAAACAGGTGGTGCTTTGGGTGGTGTTTGAATGGAGTTTAATGGAGATTGATAAGGATGTTTGACTAGTGGTGTTTGAACGGTTTGATGATGACAGTGACAGTGGGTGACGAGGGCGATTTTGGTGGTGTTTTGTATTTTTAAAACCCTAAGTTCTGATGCCATGTAAAATTCAAAAGAATAATATTTATTTCGTTCTATTATGTAATATAGAAAGTGAGACCAATTTATAGACCAAAGAATTGAATATTATATAGAAGACAACTAGCATAATATATTTTATACAAAGTAACTAGAATAATATCTTATATATATGAAAACTAAAAATATCACAATTGGTGTGACGTATATGAAATGACTTGATTGATATGAATGATAACAACATTCATCTACCCCATTCTTGTAAGTTTTCAACCTCCATGTTCAACAACAAACACAAAAATTTATAGTTCAACAACAACAAATGCAATCCTTTTCCCACTAAAAAAACAAACATAAACCATTTACATCCATTTACCCCATTCGTCTAAGTTTTCAGCCTTCAACAACAAACATAAAAATATCCAGTTCAACAACAACAAATGCAATCATTTACAAGTCCAACAACTAACATCAATGGAGGATTAATCAAGTTCAAAAACAAGAGATGCTATTGCGGGAGAAAAGTTGCTTTGAAGATTTCAAAAACGTGCTCAAATTAGAAAATATTATGCAGGTTAAGTAGTGTATCGAAGGCTGCCAGCTACATAGCGATATACGAACCAGAGTATGTAAATTGGTAGTGCAAAATCCATAATGCAAAAAGCAATAATTTAAACCAATATCCACTTGTCACCTGATATCCAATATAAAACCAAAGTATAACTATGCCCTATTTATGTAACTACGATACCCAAACTGTAAGTTGGTTCAAGTTACCGCAAATCCATTGTTAGCTGTGACTGATTTTGAGTTAAGGGCTAAGATTGTGGCTGTATTTCAGTCCTCTGTAATGACAAAATTACAAGCGTTAATATTCAACATTTATTTCTGTTTATATTAGTAAAATGTCCACTTATGTTAATCAACTTACGTTTTTCTTCTTAGGATGGTAAGATGAAGCATGTTAAATTGTGAGCTTGAAGCACCCTTCTGTCAAAATTTAAACATTCTAAAATTGTTAAAACAATCAATGATATGTATGGTATTAGAAAAAAGAAAATTATGGTAGCTAACCTAGGACTCGTATAGGACCTCCGCATGTTCTTTTCTTGTGCTTTTGTTGTGGCCAGAAATTCCACATTTTTTGCATGTCACAGTACTGCTTCTAGTCTCCTTTAGCCTCTCATATGGTTCCCTTTTCCTGGCAGTCTTCGGCTTACATGGTTGTTTATGTATTGGAGGTGGTAAGACCAGTTGTGCACTAATTTCAGGCTACACACATCTATCAGGTATTGGGCTGATCATACTAGCATATGTTTGCCTAAATGCAGTCTTAGTCAAACTAGGGTGTACAACAATCTCAAATATATTCATTTTTACTATAAAAAAAAATAATCATTCATTATTACCAACAACACAAAATACATACATAATCTAACATAAATAAAAATCTAACACTTTATATTGTAACAATACAACAACATCAATAATAAACATGCTTTATAAAAAGAACCACATGGCTTTTTTTCATAACAACAACCACATGGCTTTCAAAAATGCATGCTTTAATAGCATAATAGAGTTATACAATAACATCAATATTAAACATGCTGAACAGTACAATAACATCAATAATAAACATGCATGAAATCAACTATAACAGAAAACAAAATATAAATCAAAATCATATATCGTGTTCAACTATAACTCCAGTAAACATGCTTCAAACATAATTAATGGGCATATTTTAGACAAAGAAAACATAAAACAAATTAAAAAAACTTGTGAAACATATAAAAATTACAGATAGAATATCAAATTTATAGAGTATACTTAAGTCACTCAATGGATAGAGTGTTTTTTAGTTTAAAATGGGATAAATACAAGTCCAATTACACATTTCATGGACTAAATCGCAACAGCCCGGAATTTCAAAAACCCTAAATCAAATTTCAAATGAAAATGAACATCAATCAGGTGAAGCCTTGCCTCCATGCAACCATATAAATGAAAAAAAAAAAAAAATCACATAAAGTACATTGCTACTTACCTCAAACCTTTTCTTCCTCACATAAGCAAATATATTACTCTATTTATTTATTTATTTATTCACACCAATTAACCTCTGGAACTCTACTTAGCCGGCCACCCAAACTACACACTCCCTTCTCATTCACTAACATGTAGGATATTGGATGGACCACAAAGCTTTTGTTTTGGACGAAGACACAGATGCCTTAATTTTAATATCTTTTAATGGTTTTCTACATTACCTTCATACCCTTACATTGAATACAGCCTCACCAATACATTTGTTCAATGACTCATTTGCCCTCTAAGTATAACATTTAAACTTTTTTCCTAACTGCAAACCAACGACAAGAGGGTAAAATGATGATTCCTAAAGCATCAAGGGAGAAAATGATGATTTCTGAAATATTAAAGGAAAAAATGATAATAACTCTTTAAATTAATTAAAAGTATCCAATTTTATGGACGGGATGATCAATTATTACAAATTCAATTTTATTTTTATTTTTTTACAACATAAGGGGATCCAAAGTGATCGGAGATGCTGCTTGCAGATGCTTCTCGCGCGGAAGTTGGATATCAAGTCATTTCAAGATATCACCAGTGTCGCTAAACTCTAACATACAGTGGTCCACTTCGCTCCACTTGAGATTCAAAGAAGGCTGCTAATTGTGATTGTTTTAATTGCAGCTGGAGGGACCTTTTACTCAATCTGGTTGTACAAACCTCTCCCATCATTACTTGTCATCCATTAAACTTAACTTTTGACTAGATTTTTAAGATTAATAACTTCAATATCCCTGTTTAAATTATTTTATATTTTGTTTATTTTTATAAAACAATAATGAAATTAATAAAATATAAAATTTTAAAATTTTAATAAAGAAATTATGTTGACCCAAAAAATAATAAACTTATATTACCATTCATCATACAAATTAACTAAAATACAACTCAATCCGTCTATCAATCTAACGATATGTACATATATTCAAAAACAAATTTAAAGAAAAAAAAAAAAACCGCAATTTAGTACAACTCAATCATATAAACTACAAGACAATCATCCAAAGCAAACAAAAAAGCTGTTGTCTAAAATCAATAAGACAAACATCAAAACCAAACCATAAATTTGTAAATTTTTGTCACTCCCTTTGTCATCCAAACAGAATCTATCTCTTCTTCATCCAAATCACCAATATCTCTCTTGTAACTTTTTCAGCATCATCACAATCATAAGACGACCATCAGTGGAAAAATATAAATAGTTTTGCTGACAAATCTGGAAAAAAAAAAAAAAGAACAAAAAAAGAGAGAGAGATAGAGAGAGAAGACAACTCCATCCTTGGTGGAATACATAAATTAGAGAAAGAAAAAGTTACTTTGGCAACTGTGGCATGTATATTTATCCAAACAAAAGTTGTTGTTCATATGATCATCATTAAGACGGAGCCAATTATTTAAATCATGTGGGAAAATATTTATATAAACTGCCAAAGCAGTTGTTTCCAATAATAAACAAAGTCATTTAACAGAAGAAAAAAAAAAAGAGTAAAACAAGAATGTCGGTTGTGGGCGTGGGGTAGATGAAGCAGCTAGCTAGGTATCCATCTTAAAATTAAGGGATATTTATAAATTGCCCCAACTTTTGCTTCTAATAAGAAAATGATCCACACAGTTTCGTAATTAGTATTTTTTCACCCACAATTTAATTAAATAAGGAATCAATACCCCGCTATTACCAATTTTGTCCGTTGCCATTAGGGGTGGTCCGGGTGGAAGGATAAAAATTGTAAATGAATCTAATAAATAAGTATCAATCAATAAAAAAAATAATAATAAATATGTAATTTATTTTTTATTTTATAAAAGTAAACCAATTAAAAAGAATGATTGATCTCCATTGTCCATTTGGACAGTGGAGATCAAATTAAAAATTAATTGTATATGAAAAAATTTAAAAAATAACTTTTTCTCTCTACTTTAACATCCCAGTTCTCTCTCTCTTTCTCTCTCTCTCTCTTTATATATATATACCAAGAACGCCACCGTCTAAACCATCCGTTGCTACCAACCACCGCTTCTACCTATTTTTTCTCCACCTCCACTGTCCTTCCTCTATCATCATTGCTCTTTTTCACTACATTTCCAACTCCACTGCCACCAACATGAAGGAAACCGCTTGGGGTTTGGTGCAAAACCATCGACCTTGCGCATTGGTGACTGCCGTCAAGGAAGAACAGGAAAAACTCTAGGTTTTTTTGGAGAAGAGAAAATTAAAGGTGATGAGCGACATTTGACTTATGCAACTGCTGTACAAGTGCGGTTATGAATAGTCAAGGTTTGGTGGTGGTGATTGGTGCAATTGTGATAGAGATAAAGTTTGGGTCTGTTGAGTATTGACAGCCCTCCCTCTTCTAATTGACCATCTCGATCGATCTCCCTCTCCAAATCAAAACCAACCTCAATCATCGTCCATCTCAGTTAAAATGGTCCATCGCCACCCGTCTCCAGATCCCTCTCCCTCTCCAAGCTATCTCCATCACTCCACCCCCTATCTATTATTCTTTTTTTTTTTTTTCCCATCACTTGAGCTATATATATATATATATATGTATGAGATAGATGTTGTTGTGTTGATTGGTTGTGATAGATTGAATAGGCAGATATTGTCAAGGCGGATTTTGTGTTGGTTGTGGGTTTAATATGAAGTTTTGGATTAAGAATGATGGATTGATCGTTGATCTGGTATATCTATTAATTGTGTTGATTGGTGTTGAAGTTCTTTTCCTTTTTTCAACAATTTGTTGCAATTTTTTTCTTAATTTTTAAAGATCTAGGTTATGAACTCAAATCTTCAAGCTTGAATATTTGAGTTCATCATCCAAACCTTCAATTAGATTTTTTTTTTATTTAATTTCTCTTTTTGCAATAATTTTTTCTTTTTATTTCAGATTTTTTTAAAATTTTTTTATCTCCACCATTCATCTTTGAGATGGACGGTGGAGACCTATTATCTTTATTCTTAAAAAATTTTAAAAATTTATTTTTTAAACAAATATAAATATTAAATTTATTTTTAAATTAATCCTCACTGTCCATTATATGATAGGCGATGGAGATATTTTTTTTTAAATATTTATTATTTTAATTCTTATATATTTTTTGTAATTATTAAATTAATTTCAATCTCCCACTATCCATTCAGAGATGAACGGTGGATATCTACTTTTTTAATTTAATTTTAAATAAATTTAAATTAGAGGCAAAAAAGTCATTTGTTGCTCTTGGTTGACTTTCTAATAGAAAATTAACAGTAGGGTGTAAAATTGCTAATTACGAAACTATAAATGATATTTTCTTATTATGAGCAAAAGTTGGGGGCCTAAATAGAAATCTCCCTAAAATTACTAATTTATATATAATGAGGGTAAACTTAAGTAAACAAAATAAATAAATTGTGTATTATGAAAATGAGGCGTTATCGCCACTTTAACTTTGATAATATTTTTAATTATAGTGTTATCACCACTTCTTTCTGATAATATTATTTATCTTATTAATTGTTATTCCTTTATGAAAATAACTTATTTTATTGTTATTTTATTATGAAAATATTCTATCAATTTGCCTATAAATAGATTTATATTATAACCATAAAGAAAAAATACATCAATTGAATCTATTCATTATTTCTTCTCTCATTTCTCTCTTCATCTATTACTATGGTTAGTATTCTAAATTTATTATTTTATGATTTATTTCACAACATTATGTAACTTAATGGGGTAAACAAGTCCAGAGATTTGGGAACGGATCCCATATCAACTAATAAAATGACTAGTTTCCGCTTTCGAAAGAAAAAAATGACTAGTTTCCTCCATAGTTGTTATAAAAATAAGGTTGTAACTATCTTGTTAGATGATTTAACCTTGTGTAATCAAACCCTAAATAATAGCGAAGCACAATCACATGTATAAACCTAAGAAAATTACATATATTAGAAAAAGAAACAGGTACTGTGGTAAACGTGGCATGTATATTTATCCGAATAAAAATTGTTGTTGTTCACATGATCACCTAACGTATGTAACTTAATGGGGTAAACAAGTCCAGAGATTTGGGAAAGGATCCCATTTCAACTAATAAAATGACTAGTTTCCGCTTTCGAAAGAAAAAAATGACTAGTTTCCTCCATAGTTGTTATAAAAATAAGGTTGTATCTATCTTGTTAGATGATTTAACCTTGTGTAATCATCAAACTTTAAATAATAGCGAAGCACAACCACATGTATAAACCTAAGAAAATTACATATATTAGAAAAAGAAACAGGTACTGTGGTAAACGTGGCATGTATATTTATCCGAATAAAAATTGTTGTTGTTCACATGATCACCTAACGCAGCCAGTTATTTAAGTCAGGCAGGAAAATATTTATATAAACCGCAAAAGCAGTTGTTTCCAATAGTAAACACTAAACAAGGTCATTTAAAAGAAAAAAGAGCGAAAAAAGCACGTAAGTTGTAGGGTAGATGAAGTAGCTAGCCAGGTATCCATCTTAAAATTAATAATTTATATCTAATTAAGGGTAAGCTGATATGGAAAAATACAAAATAGAAGATATCAACATGATCAAGGGTCTGTTGGATATGTCTCTTATTGCCGACTCGGCAAATCATGACCGTCGTTGCTTCAACATTCTGGACTTAAATCCAAGTCCGGCCTTGGCGCATTTCGAACAGGCCTTAAAAATCCATGTCCGGCAAACCCAACGGCGGAATCACTGACTATTTGGACGTGACGGTGGGTACCGGTGTCGGCGATATTTCTATGTCACCCCCTCCTCTTCCATCCCCATCTTCTTCTCTGCAATTCTTGCTCTGCTTTTCAGTCTGGTTTTCTCTTTCTCCGTTGAACTTGACGAGTTCCTCACGTACATATGGCCTCTCACTGCACAATTCACTTCCGGCAACCACACCCTCTCCCTCGACCCTGACCGCTCTTCTCTCTCTCTCTCCCCCTTTCCACCATTCTCAAACACGCTTTTACAGCTACAAAGCCATGATTTTAAACCACCCCACACTACAAGAAGTAGAGCTTCTGTGTATGACGTCTTTAGAGGAATCTGATCGGGTTATGATATCACCAAACTGTTCGTCATTGTCCATTCTGACAATGAAGAAGTGGGTGCTTTTTTTATTTTTTGAAACGGAAGTGGGTTGTTTTATTTTTGCTTTTTTGTTTCTATGTTTTCTATTCCCCTTATTCCATAAAAACAATAAAATATTATTAAAGAGCACTTTTTAACTTAATTATCTGTTAAATTATATACATGCCATATAAAAAATAAATTCTTTTGATGTTGATGATATGATCCTTCTTTAAAATGCAATTAATTTCTACATTGAAGATATTCTAAGAACAAACTTAAATGTGTTATGTAAAGAAAACTAAACAAAAAGCTTCATTTTAGTTTTTGAGATTTTAAAAAATATCATATTTTTAAAATATTTTAGAAATGTTTTTTTTATTTATAAATTTTTCAAAACTCTTTAAATAAGTTTAAATCGTTAGTTACCACTGGTCGAGGAGACAAAACATTTAAAAAGACTTTTATACCCTTAGAGGTGGTTAATGACACTTAAATTATTGTATTATCGCTGACAAAATAATTAATTTACAAATTCAATTATCTAAAATGTCCATAATGTGAAGTTTTTAAATTACAATTTTATCCAAACCATTTTGATATGATTTATTTACCAAAATGACCCATTTATAGCATATTTTTTTAACTTGATTGTCTGTCAAGTTATATACATACCGTATAGGACATAAATTCTTTTGACAATGATAACATGACATATTTTTTTTAAATACAATATATTTATACAATGATATGCTCTAAGAATAAACTTAAATGAGCTAAATAAACGAAACAAATGAAGGAAAAACTTCATTTAGTTCTTGATATTTCGAAAAATATTATATTTTTAAAACTTTTTAGAAATAGTTTTTTTTATCCTTAAAATTTTTAAAACTCTTTAAAAAATTTAAATTGTTAGTCAACCGCTGGTCAAGAGAGACGAACTGTTTCAAAAACTTTTTTACATATGATGGTGGTTAATGACATTTAAATTATCGTATTATTCTGGATAAAATAATCAATTTATAGGTTCAATTATTTAAAATACCCCTAAGGTGAAGTTTTTAAATTACAATTTTATTCAAACCATTTTGAGATGATTTATTTACCAAAATGAAGTCATTTATAGCTTTTTATATTTTTACCAAAATGCCCTCATTAATTTTTTAAAAGGGAAATTAAACAATAATAATCATAGTGATTTTTTTTAAAAAAAAAAAAGAAATTAAACAATAATAATAGAAAAAGTAATTATTTATGATTACGACCTAATCTGACCCATATGTTAATTGGATTCTTTTAGGTTTTTTGGGTGGGTTAGATTGATCCTAGCCTGAGTGTCTCTCTATGACTTCATTACCAAACCAGAATAGAAAGCAGAAAACACGTCAACGACGACCACAAACCGCCACCTCTCTCTCTCTCTCTCTCTCTCTCTAGCAGCATATAGAAACTTCACCTAGTTTTGTAAAAAATATTTGAATTTGTACAAAAATCTGGTCCGTAGCGAATTCCTCCTATTGGGTTGTATTCAGGGCGTTGTTGAAGGTCACGATGACGTCCACCGCGAATTCCACCCGAGACTTGTATGCCTTTCTGTCGAGATTCGATTTCACGGTGCCCAGGTCCTTCGGTGTCCTGATGATGAATTTATAGTCGTGGAGCCCCATCGCTACCACGTCCATTGGAGTGTTGAAGACCCACCTGTGCTTGTATTTCATCAGCTTCGCTTGGATTTGACAGCACCTTTTCATCTTATCCGACTTCGTCGCCAATCTTTTTGGGTTCTTACCCGAATTGCCAAACGAGTTGACCCGTTTCGAACGGCAAGGGGATGGAGGGGCCTAGGGGAGTTGTTGCCGCTGTTGCTGCCCTTTCTAGGGGAGTTCGAACTAGATGTTCTGGGTTCACCCACATGTTGAAGATCAACATTTGAGTTCAACCAGAACTTTGAATTTTTTTTTTAATTATTTTTTTGTTTTGTTTGTGTGTGGTTTTTTGGTTGTGAGTATTTAGTGGATGAGAAGTAGTTTTTGTTTGAGAGTTGGAAGATTTTTTTTTTTTTTTTTTGGGGGGTTTGTGTTGATGATCGGTGATTGTGCTAATGAATGATGATGAAAAGTTGGATTTCATTATTATTTTTTTAATTTCTTTTTTCAAAAAATAGTTATTTATCGTGATGCTTTCATTTATAAAATATTTTTTTTTTCCTTAAATTTTAATATCCTAATTATTCACGTGTCACGATTTTAACCTTTTATATGAAAAAAATATTTGATTATTTCTGTCCAAATTATCTATTATCATTAATTATCAGTTAACTGATCATTAATGATTAAAATAAAATTTTTCCATAAATAAATTATGTATTTATTGTCGAAGGGGTTGAATTTATAGATTCAAGAAGTTGAGGTTGATGCTGTTAACCTGGTGCTGAGAGTGAACTCTGGAATTCCAGCTTCTGCCATGCTGATTTAGTTGCTGGCGATGTTAAAGCCGTAGGTAGGGAGGGCCGTGTTTCAAGTTTATCAGGTTATTTCCAGATGGAATAATCGCCTGACACACCAAGTAGCCGCTCTTACTTTATCCTCTATGGAGGACCTTTCGTGGCATTTCGTGGATGTATCATTTATCTTTCCTGGTTTTCCAGGTTGCTAATGAAAGTCTTTAATTTCCCAATATATATAGATGTAATTTAATGGGTAAACAAGTCCAGAGATTTGGGAAAGGATCCCACTTCAACTAATAAAATGACTAGTTTCCACCATAGTTGTTATAAAAAACTAAGGTTGTGACTATCTGTCTAGATGACTACGCAAACCTAGTGTAATCAAACCTTAAATAATACCGAAACACCACCACACGTATAAACCTAAGAAAATTACATAAATTAGAGAAAGAAAAAGTTACTGTAAATGCAAGCACATAATTATCCAAACAAAGATTGTTGTTGTTCACATCACATAGGAAGTTTCAAGTCACGCAGGAAAATATTTATATAAACTGCAAAAGCAGTTGTTTCCAATAGTAAACAAAGTCATTTAAAAGTAAAAACCGAGCGAAAAAGGCACGTAGGGTTGTAGCAGGTAGATGAAGTAGGTGGCCAGGTATCCATCTATCTGTGTAACTAGAGTTCCGCCGTCAAAGCTAGCTTTGGAATATTAATAACCAAGCACGATCACGTAATATCTCATCATATGATATAATAAAGGGATAATACTAAAGGAACCCCTATGTTTGATCGAATCGCTGAAGACCCCTTATAGTTTGGCATAATCTCATTTTTCCTTTTCTATTAACTCTATTACTGAAAAATATGTTTTGACAATGATAATGCATTAAAATACGATATTGTCCCTCATGTTGATGGAAAAAAATTGTTAAAAAAATTTACAAAATAATTAATAGATAAAATAAAAAATTATTAACAATTTATTTACTTAAAATGAAAAAAAAAAAATTTAGTTGTCTAAAATTGAAAAACCAATTTCCAAAAAATCTGGGTTTTCAACTTTGGAAACCTAGATTTTTCTGAGTTTACTTCAAATCAATCTTCAACAAAAACAACAAACATTGAAATACAAAAGCATAGAAAAACAAACACTTAACCACCGCAAGCATCAAGCATCATCACCAAGACACCAACATAGAAACACAAACATCAAACATCATCACCAACACATAATCACCACCATTAGAACCACATAAACTTTCATCAACACATAAATCATCATATAAACCTTCATCAACACATGAATCAAACTAAGTTAAAAAGAAAAAAAAACCAAAAACAAACATAAACACATAAACATCATCATTTGGGTTTGAATCGAACCCAAATGACAATGGTTCATTGTTTCAAATGAACCTTCATCATGCCTTCTAATCGAACCCAAAGGGGGTAACAGTAGGCAAAGAGAGAAAGAGGGAGGAAATTAGCAACATCAACATACAATTCATCATCATCAACCATTTGAAAGAATTTTGAAAAAATAATAAATAAATAAATGGTAAACATTAGTCTCTTTCACCTGAAATTAGGAGGTCTTTGGCAAATGAGACCAAACGATCTCCATTACTTAAAGACCAACCATGCGATGAAGATCAGATTTGGTTTCCACAGTCTTGGAGACCATGGAGATCGATTCTGGTTTCTATGTAATAGAGATCGTTAAGTCACCTTTGTCGAAGACCTATGGTTTCCGACTTTTCGACGAAAGAGATAAACCAATTATCGTCGTGTTGGAGCTCGTGCCACCTATGATGGATGAAGAAGAAAATGAAAAACTAACAAGAAGAAGAAGATGATGATGATGATGAGAAGATGGAAGACAAAGAATGATGAGAAGAGAATGGAAGATGAAGTCAATGAACAGTGAGGTTAGATCGATTTTTTTTATTTAATAATTTTTTTCATTTTAATTTTTTTTCCATTCCATGACTTTATTTTTTAAAAAAGATATGTTTTAATTTTTTTTTTATGTCATTCAATTTTTTTTCATTTTATTTTATTTTTTTTTGTTTTCATCTCCACCATCCATCATTATGATAGACGATGGAGATGGAGATGATATTTAAAAAAAAAAAAAAAACTGTTTAAATTAAATTAATTATTATTTTATATTATTATATATTTTATCTTATTTTGACTGTTTTGTCTTTCCTCATTAAGAGTCAAACATTAACTTTTAATATTTAAGTTGACAATAGGAGGTTTTTTGGCTATTTTTATAAATAAGAGAGGTTTTTTGACTATTGTAATAAACTACAAGGGTCTTTAGCGATTTTCGTAAATCAGGGTTCTTTTGATTATCATGCCAAAATACATAGAAAATTAGAATGATCCCTATAATAAACTAAAAAGAATTAATCCATAAAATGGGAATACATGAAACCATAAATAGTCAATCGCTCTCAGAAGTCTACCCATCTATGCACAATTAACAAAAATTGAAAAATTTTTGTGAGAGTAGAGAAATCCGAATGGTCCCTTATGGTCATATCCTCATCTACCACCATAATACGTGATCCATCAACCCCAGCAAAACCATTGACAGTGAAACACCCAACAACAATATGATACACCTACCCTTCCCTGCAAGAAAATAGAAATAAAAATTTGTCTACCATTCTCTCTACCAAACAGGTCATAGTTTCAGCTAACATGCGCCTGGTGTGTACTGTTTTCCCTTGCTGCCTCCTTTTATACCGCACGACACCCTCCTCACTCTCCCACTCACGTTTTTTTGCTTCTTCAACTTTTAGAGGAAATTCTGAAATCCAGTACCAACATGATCATCAACGGTCCATCTCCACATGTCTCCAAGGACGGTCCCGTCTTGATCATCGGTTCGACCGGCTTCATTGGCCGATTCGTCACCGAGTCTTGCCTTGACTCTGGCCGCCCCACTTACCTTCTTGTCCGGCCCGGTGTTACCAGCTGCCATTTCAAGTCCGCCGTTATCAAATCCTTCGAAGAAAAAGGAGCCATTACAGTGCATGTACGTACAAAATAATAATTGTTGACTCTTGTTTTCGTCTTTTGTTTGTACAGTTTATGTTTGCCTACTTGAGTATAAAGTGGTGACCGATAGTTGTGAGACTTTGTTGAAATACAAAAAGTTAATAAAATTCACAGTTTTAAAAATATGGTGAACTACCACGACCAATGTGTTATCTTGACAATGACCTAGGTTCTCGGGTCACTATTAAACAGGTGATATATATATATATATATATACTAAAGGTAAACTTGCCATCTAATAGATTTTATCTATTTAGAATCCCATGTGGATAGTTCGTGCCTAAAAACATTTAAATAACTATGTATGTACGTATGTTTATATAAGTATATAGTGGAGTTAATGGTTTGATGGCATTATGTGCAGGGTTCAATGGACGATGGAGATTTAATGGAGAAGGTTTTTAGGGAACTGAAAATTGAAATTGTGATATCTGCGGTGGGTGGAAAAAACATTCTCGATCAACTTAAACTTGTGGAGACCATTAAAGTTACTGGAACGGTTAAGGTAAATGAAAAATAAATAAAATTTTCTTTTTAAGTATAAGAATTTCGATTTACTATTCATACTTAGAACCTGTGTGTGTGAGATAATTATTATCGAGTTACCTCACACTTCTATCAAAAAGAAAAATAAATAAAATAAATTTAAAACAAGAAACTGCTAAATGTTAATAACATTAACATTTGTACTGTGGTGAGATAATCACGAGTGCAACAAAACTACCACACCACTCGTGACCAGTGACCAGCAAGGGTCACGTGTTCGACTCCCTTCCATCATAAAAAAAAAAAAAAAGTTTTTTTCCCATTGAATATTGGAGTTATTCTCTGAGTCAACATCATTAATATTCTGTCTCACTTGATCTCGATTATTTCTTGGTCACTCGTGACCAGTGACCAGTGACCAGCAAGGGTCACGTGTTCGACTCCCTTCCATCATAAAAAAAAATGGCTAGTTTTCTTTCCATCATCTTAACGTGGATTGCTCTCTTCCATATTGGAGCTACTCTCTAAGTCACATCATTAATATTCTGTCCCACTTGATCTCGATTATTTCTTGATCACTGGTGACCAATGATCAACAAGGGTCACATGTTCGACTCCCTTCCATCATAAAAAAAAGTGGCTAGTTTTTTTCCCATCATCTTAACGTAGATTGCTCTTTTTCATATCGGAGCTACTCTCTGAGTCACACCATTAATATTCTGTCCCACTTAATCTCGATTATTTTTTGGATCAGTCTTGATAATTACAAAAAAATACGGGTCAATTTAATTAATAAATAAATGACCAAATTTCAGCCACTCAGGATATTTTTTGAGAAGTTTAGTTTATGTTTGCGTATTATAAACGAAACTATGATAGCAAATACATATATATATTTTCTCTGAAAGAAGACAACAAGTTCAAATTATACGACAATGACACTTTCCACACACGTGTAACTTTAGACGGCTGATATACCATTACTAAAATAATTTTGAAGAATGAATTTCATTGTATGCATTAACAAGATCATATCTATTAGTAGGAGACGTATATAAGAGATTCATGTGTAGTAGTAACAAGTGTAGTAACTCTAAATGGTTAAAAAAAAAAATGCAGAGGTTTCTGCCTTCAGAATTTGGACACGACATAGATAGAGCAGATCCTGTGGAACCAGGTCTGACCATGTACGCCGAGAAGAGAAAAGTGAGAAGAGCCATTGAAAAGGCCGGGATCCCCTACACTTACATTTGCTGCAACTCTATTGCTGCCTGGCCCTACCATGACAACACCCACCCTGCTGATGTTCTTCCTCCCTTGGATTGCTTCCACATCTACGGTGATGGCTCCGTCAAAGGTACTTATTCTGCCAGTTCTTCAAAATATTAGACTACCCACATTAGTAAATAGAAAATGTATATATAGAAATAAATTTAAAACTGACAACAATAAATAGAATAAATTTAATTATATGATAAGATAACACTGATACTGGATACACGGACGAGACAAAAAAAAAAAAAATCCAACTTTATTGATAGTTGGTGTATGATAAACAATTTGGATTTTGGATTTTATGGGTTAGCTCATTGACCTTTTATGTTGTTTGATTATGTGGCTCGTGTTTTGTGGTCTAGGACAAAAAATTCATAATCTCAGGTATAGGCCCATGAGTTGGTTCAAACAAAGCTTTCACAGAAGAACCATTGAATTAAATAATAATATCTAGCTTTATGCCCTGTTCGGTATAGACAGGTTTGCAAGCTCTGACTATTGAGAAACGGAAAATTTTTGGTAAGGCCGTCTCACAGTTAATATAGTGAGATGGATCAATAAATAATAAAAAAAACCAATGAAAAAGATAATAAAAAGAAATAATACTATTTTATTGATCTATTTTACTACATCGATTATAAGATAGTTTTATAAAAATATTTTTTTAAAAAAAAATATTCATAAAATTATCTTATATTTGATATAGTGAGATGACCATTGAAATAATGTCATTTCTTTTTCTATTAGTTTTTTCATGGGTCCGTCTCACCGCATGAAACAGTCTCAGAGAAATTTTTTTTCTATATATAGTAAATGGCTAGATGCATGGTTTGTCACCAGTCCACACCTTCTTAAATAGTTGTGAAGCACCCATGAGTCATGGCCCCACGTACTTTTCACATAAATTTGGTGTCTTCCTATCCAACAAGTGTAGAATTTAGGTCATAGATCATGTTTAACGTAAGCATTAAAAAGAAAAGAAGAGGAGACATGTTTGGTAGAATAGATTTTGCATTACAACAACTGGCAAGGTAGGGGGTGGGTATCTCCAACCCAATCCAATAGATATAATCTAATCCGATCATTTTTTATTGGGTTGGGTTACATCTTAAAAAAAATTGGATGAATTGGATTGAGTTGAGTTGAAAATTAAATTGGGTTGAGTTTGGTTAAAAATTTTCAACTCAACCCAATCCGAACTTGACAAAAATCTATCCTCAATTCTAAATCCAAGATTTTCTCCTCTCTTTAGAAGAACATTTATTTAGGATAAAAATTAATGACAACCTTTATATTGAATTTACTCTTTTATTTACAATAATTGGATATTTATTTGTATTCATTTTATCTGTAATCAAATTACTAAGACTAAAAAAGTTATCAACTAGATCATTTCTGCCTTTGTGATAAATTAAATCTAACTCAATCAATTCAATTCAACCTAACCCAACTATTCTTGGGTTGGGTTGGGTTGAAAAATTTTCAACTCAATCCACATTGGGTTGAGAGATTTTCAATCCAACCCAATCCAATTTGAACTCGAAACGCCTGCTCCTATCGTAAGGTGCTTGTCATAGCGGTAAAACACATCCGTTGGCCTTTTTCTTTAAAGGCTGAGACCAAGTTTGAGTAACGATATCAATTAATATGAATAATTTTAGTCCAACCCCCTATGTGTGTGAGTAAACTTATGCTTAAATCCCTTTAGTTGAAAGGCTGTTTTCCCACTAAATGTGAATCTCTCTCACTCGTTTGTTAGATAGTAGAGTAAAAAATTATGTTATGGTCTGAATCGTTCCTTATAGTCACTCTTAAGAAAGATTTTGACAGACATAAAAATATACTTTACTTGTAATGTCACTTACAATAAAAAAAGAAAAGGATTTTGCATTACAACAAACTGTTGCCGAGATTGTTCCATGCTTGCAAGTAATTAGTATACATTTTGAGGCAAACCAATCATTTATGAGTAATGTTATCAACTGTTCTTAATGTGTAGATTTCAAATAATAATAAGTGAGAATTTAAAAAAAAAAAAAATTGTGAAGTTCTGATCAGAATCCAAAAACAATTATATGATTTTAAGTTAAAATCCAATTTGTCATTAGATGGTTTCTGAATTATTAGATGAAACGAGACCACGTACCATGCACGTGTCCACTGCTTGACTTTAAGTCAATGGGTGAGATCATATATAGAGATAATCCCAAAAAACTCCTCTAGTTTGAAAAAATATCTATTTTACCACTATAATTTTATTTTTATCCAAAACCCCCCCTAACATTAAGAAAAATACTCAAAATATCCTTTAAAGGCATGTAAAAGGACGATAATGCTGCTAACGATCACAAATTCTGTCAGCTTGACTTGATTGACCGTTTAACTCTAAGGGTAAAATGAGAAATATGATAAAAAATTGATTAAAATATAAAAAATTAAAGTAAATAATATACTAATATTAAATATAAAAATATTATACTAAAATTAATAAAATAAATAAATAAAATAACATTATAATTAAAAAAAAAATTAAAAAACCAAAAACCCCCTTCCATTTCATCGTCACTCATCATCATCATTCCTATCTCTTTTTTTTTTTTTTTTTTTTTTTTTTCCTTTTTCTTTCACTTATCTCATCGCCACCGTCGCCATCGATCTCCACCATCGATGACCGTGGCACACCCAACTTCATAAATGCTTTTAAAACCAAGTTTTGACCCACTCATTTCCTCCGTCGATTTTGACGTCCATCCCACCTCACTGCTCTCTCTCTCTCTCTCTCTTTCTTTCTTTCCTCTCACCGCGCTCTCTCTCATCTTCCTTCACCTTTACCTTCAACCTTAGCTTCTTTTCTATTTAGAGCTTTAACCCCACCGCATCAAGTGATGTGTGTTTGAGTGGGGGTGGGTTGTTGTTAGTTTGGGTTTGATTAGGGTTGATAATGGTGGTGGTGGGTTTGATTAGGTCTGACGGCAGTGGTGGTGGTGGTGATGATGGTGGGGTTTAAGTTTGATCGCGTTTGTTGCTGTGAATCGATGGTGATGGTGTCAGGGTTTGACAACTGGGTGTTTAATTTGTTGTTGTGAGTGAATTTCTAGGATTGATGATGATAATTGAGATATTGAGTTTGTGAATTTGGGATTAGGGTTGATGGTGGTGGTGGTAGGTTTGATTGGGTTTGATGGCGGCGACGGCAACAGTGGTGGTAATGTAGGGGTTTGGGTTTGATTGAGTTTGTTGTTGTGAATCGGTGGTGGTAGTGGTGTTGGGGTTTGATGACTGAGTTTCCAGGTTTGTTATTGTGATTGGGTTTCTGGGATTGATGATAATAACTGAAATATTGGGTTTGTGAATCTAGAGATTGAGGTTGATGGTGGTAGTGGTAAGTTTGATTGGATTTGACAACGGTGGTGATGTTGGGGTTTAAATTTGATTGGGTTTGCTACTTTGAATCGGTGGTGGTGGTGTTGGGGTTTGACGACTGGGTCTAGGTTTGATTGGGTTTTTGGGTTTTTTGTTGTGATTGAGTTTCTGGTATTGATGATGATAATTGGGATATTAAGTTCATGAATCAACTGAAAACCTAGAAAATTTGTCAATGACAAAGTTAGTTTCTTGAGATGATGATGATGGATGACTGGGACATTCAGGTTTGGGTTGTTTTTTTTTTTTCTTTAATTTTTCTAATTTTGGTTCCAATTTTGCTTCAACTTCAATTTAAAATGTTTTGATTTTTTTTTTATATTATTTGGATTTAATACTATTTATTTTAAATTTTAAATTTTTATATTATATTATTTAAATTAAGGGTAAATTGGACATTTTAACTTTTTCTAACATTTTCATTAAAAAATTAACGGTATGAGAGATTTTAGATAAAAATGAACCCTTTGTGAGAAAATGGATATTTTTTTAAACTAGAACAAATTGTTTAGGATTATCCCTCGTATATATGATTAGATGCATGGGTTGTCATCAACCCGCATCTTCTTAATCAGCCGTGGGGCAACCATCTGTCAAGACCCCACATATTTTTTTCACATCGATTTGGTGTCTTCCAATACATCGTTGTATAGAATTTATTACATAGATCATGTTAACGTAAACATTAAAAAGAAAACGAGAGGAGACATGTTTGGTAGACATAGATTTTGCATCACTAAATGTATATTAGCAGGCTCGTTTTCTGTTGGAAATAACAACTTTTACGATGACCAATCTGGTTCTTTACACACGCATCCATTCCTAATTAAGTCATGTGCAACACTTTTAGCATATTGGGAAATTCAAGTTTCACCTTAGATATTATCAATATATGTGGAGAAATTTCTCCTTTCATGGTAGCATATGTAGTGTCTAAAAATAAATATGAAAAGACTTTTCAAATATATATTATGATGGTAGACATTCGAACCATCAAATAATGTGTGAAGTTAAAAGAGAAGGAAGGGAAAAAAAAAAAAAAAAATCTGGCTACTTGTACTTGAAATTACGGGCAGAGGAATGCCAGGGGAGACGAGGAGAGTAGACATTATTGTAAATTTAAGGAAACCGACACTAGTGACTGAATATGGATACAGTAACAATCAACCCAACCATAACAATCAACCCACCAAATGACTTTGTAGATGGTCACGTGATCCTCATAATTAAAGTAGAGATCCCATGATACTTGTCAGTTAAACTCATGTGGAGATCATCTGCCTACCTAACACTCCTCATTTTTTGTCACCGCCTCCTTTACTAGGATGCCATTTGCCAATATACCTTCTTGTTTTTTTTCCTTCTTTTAACATTAGATCAGACAATTATTAGAATTTAACTGATATAAAACACCATCACATGATCTAAAATATTGCTCCCAGAAAATGAGAAAAATCTATTCACATTAAGTGAAAAAATTATCTTTATTTTTTATATAGACTGACGCTCGAACCTTACTTTTTACCTTTCAAGAAAACTTGAAAGAAATGTTGATATTATTACATCAACGCGCTTTGGAGCTCAATATACCTTGTTAAAAGTGCAGTTTGGATAGAAATATTAAAATATGTCACAAGATTATGTTAAAAACGTGTTATAAGATTATTGGATTATTACTATCGATGTTGTTGCCGTTATTCAAAACTTACAAATGGTGATGACTTGACTCGGTTACAAAAATTTTAATTGTGACATATGACACAGCTTACTTTGTGGCGGGTACTGATATTGGGAAATTCACAATGAAGTCCATGGATGATATACGAACAGTCAACAAGTCTGTCCATTTTCGACCACCAAGCAATCTCCTCAACATAAATGAGCTTGCTGCTTTGTGGGAGCAGAAGATTGGCCGTACTCTTCCTCGAGTCACCATCACCGAAAATGATCTTCTCGATGCTGCTAGAGGTTTGCATCATTTATATAGCCCCATCTTACTCATGCTTTCGTTATTGTTTATTTATTGCTATAACATGACCATTTATTTTAAAAAAAAAAGAAAAAAAAAGACCATTTATTCATGAATTAGTTCTACAATGTTAAGATATTAAGTTGTGTTATTAGAATAACATGCTTATAAAACTTGTTTATCAAGTTAATTAAGTCATACCTTGTCATTCAATAGGATAATTGGTTTCATTAAATAGGTCACGTTGAGATTTGACGCGATTGATCAAAATTAAATCATCAACTTAAATTTGATTAAAACTATCATGTTTGAGTTAATTTTGAAAACCTTTTTTTTTTTTTTTTATTTTGTGCAGAGATGCGAATTCCAGAAAGCATCGTGGCATCATTCACTCATGACATATTCATAAACGGCTGCCAGATAAATTTCTCCATTGAAGAGCCAGAGGATCTTGATGTTAGCTCTCTGTACCCAGATGCTCGTTTTCGAACCATTGATGAGTGCTTCAATGACTTCCTTCTAAAGTTAGTTGAGAATCCAAAAGTGCTCAAGCAAGCTTCAGGCAACAACAACAACAATGGCATTATCATGCCAGCACCTAAGCAAGAAGCAATGGCTATTGCCACCTGCACATGATCATCATTTGTCGGATTTGATCTGTAATAAATAATCTACTATTGAACCTTTCTACTTTTAATTGCGATCATGTCAGGCGTGCTGCAGCAGCAGCGGAAAAATTTATTTCTACCAAGGATTTTATTTATGATGTTAGGCCTAAGGGTGTCTAAAAAATTGTTGCCCTTGTTATTCATAATCATCAAAATTCGTATTTCTGGTAACACCTGATTTATAGTCAGGTGTTGCAATCATGTAATTCCGCTTAAGATTATGTTTAGTTTCTAAATTTCTGTTTCTTTGTTCCTTCTCTTTTCGGACACAGAGTAACAAGAATTCTCTCAATTGATTCAATTTTGAGATCTCTGCATAACAAATATAATATTTCAGATAATAAAAAAGCATATGACCAACTGAGGATTTTGAAAACCGCTTAAAGATGATAAAATTTGAAAAACAATCTTATAGTGTAGATATCTAATAAAAACCAAATGGATTTGTAAATAATAACAGAGGGTTAAAATCTTAGTAGTGTTTTTCAAATTCTCCCTAAGCCCTACAACAAAATAATCAAAACATAACAATGACCACCTATTACAAAATTACTTGAAACTCAAGACTCAACTAGTATTCAACCCAGCGGAAATCAACTTGAATTTAAGTGAAGATCAGGTAAAAGAAAGGAGCAACGAACCACCAGTAAGAAACTAACCTTTACTCATTTCTTCTGATCTTGGATAAGTTTTTCAAGTTCCCATTGATAAAGATCTCTTCTGCAAATATTTAACAACTTGAAGAGACAAATGTTGTATGATGTTATAACATAATGCAACTACTTCAAACTTCTGCACCTGATTACTATTGGACAAGGCAACAACTTGAAACCTCAAGTGACAGTACTTTCTCCTCTTAAAAGTCATACATATATATATTTACAATTTCAGAAAACCAAAGCAATATATCTGTGCTCAGCGGGGAAAAAATAAAATAAAAAGAAGTAAGCAAAACTAGGAAATTTATATAATCATTGTTTCTGTCACTCTACTTGTCCTAATGTTAGCTTAGGTGAAATAAACAAGCACCATTGACTAGTGCTAAAGTTCTTTCAGCGAAAACTGTAAAAGCATTTTCCCTGTTTAAGTTATTTTCCATTCTCCATACACTCCCAACTCTTAGGAAGTAAGAAGCTGGCGGTTAGAATTAAACATCATATACAGGTAATCGCTCCTCGATAGCGAGCCGGCATATTGGGCATCTTTTACACTTCTCACAGCAGGAGCTGCAGTGCATTTGAAAATGATCAGCATGTCACCATAAAATTAGAGGGAAAAGGCAAACAAATGTATGATCAGGCTGCTTCAAGATGTTGAGAATTTTATGTTCATCAAGATAAATGACCATACCTACAAAGTATGCGATGCCTGCATGGAAGTAAGACGACACTAATTTCACCCTCGAAGCAGACTCTACATAACACTTTTTCCTGCAGAATTTATGATGAAATCATTTGGTACACTCTTAAGATAATCATAGATCAAAAGAACATGTATTTACCATTGCAACATGCTTACAATAAATCATGACAAACCCTGTACTTAAGGAAATGTCTCAAGAAGTACAGAACACTCATTAATTTTACACAATATATCCACACTATAGAGAAACCAACAGTCGAAGTTAAAATTACTACGTTTTGAAGTCTTTCAAACTCCTGCTGGCTATATTTCGTGATCTCCGTCTGCTCACCAAGAGCTGCTTGAAGTCTCCATACCTGTGATCAGGTGAGAATTGAGATAGAGAACATAAAAGCAGGCAGCAGCAACATCATAATAGGTTTGGTGTCTACAAAAATATGTATTAGACAAATTGGATGTATACACGAGTGTTACCCAAACTTTAATGAATGCCAACATAGAAAACAGACATACAGAAAGAATGATCAGATAAAAGGAGTATGAAGGTTAACTCTGCAGCATAAATAATCACCTCTTCGGCAAGATCCCTTTTAGGCATTTTCTTCACTATTTCCGGTGGATAGCCACAGAAAGTGTTATACCTGCAAGGTTTAAAAACCAAAACACAAAGATCAGTATTTCTTCCTTCTAGTTATAGTTTTTCAGTTACAAGGGATTCCAATGGAACTCTTCTAGGAATAGTTCAGCGGCCCCAAATATGTTATACAACAGCTACAAAAAAATGAGACTATTTCATCAAGAATAACTCAGGAATGTGAAATCAAAGATTATTCTCTATTGAAAACCAAACCAAGATTAGTGTATGC
Source organism: Litchi chinensis (assembly GCA_019925255.1). Classification (NCBI taxonomy): domain Eukaryota; kingdom Viridiplantae; phylum Streptophyta; class Magnoliopsida; order Sapindales; family Sapindaceae; genus Litchi; species Litchi chinensis. Next base: position 15,430,284 of record CM034470.1, on the reverse strand, counting down.
AATTAGGACCAGCCGAACATATATACCACACCATTAATCATGTTGCATGTGACCTTTAAAAGTGTTGAGTTCTAAAACCTTTTTAAAGCAGAAACAGAGTTCTCCTACACTTTAAATTTAAGCAAATTGTAGAATAAAATAGTTTGTTTCCATTTTTCCATTTTTGTTAATTCAGGTCATGCCTAATTCAATTTCTTTGTTTATAAGCATCTGTCCTCTTTAAAAATATGTTGTACAATCATGAGCAATAGAGGTACACGCAAACCAAAAAGAAGAACTACATACAATTTAAGCACCTCCTATAAATTATAAAGAAAGAATACAAATCCCTACTGACCCAGAACCACTCTCTTGAACAAGTCTGGCCTGCTCTTCACGGCTCCCTTCATCAATTGACCACCAACCCAATAACCTGTTGAACACATGCAGAAAACATGTTTTGATAGGAACACGTGCAAAAAAAATGTTACTCTCAAGTCATACAACATCATAACAGACATTGTTGTGGTAAGTAACATCATATCTATCGAAAATTTCGTCTAATGGAAGAGAAAGTCATTACCTGGAACCATGGTGCAAAAACCCCAAGCAATCATAAGCTCTTGCAGAAAATGTATAATACATTCCAGTGCCAGCTCCACTTCGAAGTAAGAGTACAATCTTCTCAGCCAACCTGGATGAAGCAAATAGAACACCAGCACCTTGCAGCAGGAAAAGAGGGGAGAAAAGGATTGGAAGTGGTATATTTCTAGCAGCAGCTGGGGTTCCCTGAAATACAGATCTGTCAACGAGATGTACCAACCCAGCAGCCATGACCACAAATCAACAGTTCACACATACCTCTAATCGCATACAAAGGAGGACTTGAAATCCTACAACTGGAACTTTCATAATGTGACCACCAATGTCTGACAGGCCACACATTCTATCCTGATTCTGATCATCCTCGGAAGAAATGACCAAACCACTGTTCCAATCAAGATATCTAATACTCATAGAAGAAGAACCAGCTTGTCTTGTCTGAGGACTTCGATGAATTACAGGATTGGACCATTTTGTACAAACAAGAAATGCGAAGCATTCTGCAATGCTGCAGCGATAATATGTTCACACATTGCTTCTAGGATCATTCAAAACCATGAGGAAAACTTTATGTGGCAATGGCCCCACAAAGTTACAAAATGATGAAGTGATGATGTAAGAAGCAGAGAAGATCGTACCCAAAATTGATAAATAGGTCCCACCACCCAAGGGCACCTACATAACCTACAACAATTCATACATGAAAATTTGGAATTAAGGAAGGCAGTATGTTATAAATGTGCTGGGAAATTTGGGTATGAGTAAACATTTGATTAATCAACTTAAGCAAGGACATTTGGATGGTTACATTATAGTGATAAAAAGTAAATTGCATAAGTAACAAAGCTGGAATGATTGGCAAAAGCTCCCACAGAGAAACAAGTGCTGACAATTTACGGCTCATTCGATACTATTTTGCAAAAGAAGCCATTCTAAGATCTATCAAACAATACATTCTTAGCACTGGCTCAATCTGTCACTTGGCCAACTTCCAAAAGAGGCAATTCTGAGATCTATCAAGGAACACACTGTATACTCAATAATTGGTGTTCTATACATGTAGTGGTCATGTTTCCAATAGTATTGTAAGCAACATCATGCAAAAACAGAATTTCAAGGAAGCCAAAAACAAAAATAGGTTTGTTTGAAAAATAAGATGGGCAAACATATTGCAAGTTAATGAATATTTAAACTGTATAAAATGAAGTATGAGAAAATATATAACATTCATTCAGGAAAAAAAAGGAAAATATATAACATGCTTTTCTATTTTGAGCACAATTCCTTGCAATATCATTTAAAACCTAATGTGCTTAAACAAATTACCACATAGCTTTAAGAGGGTGAAGACTGTAGCCGCCACAAAGAAGACCATGGAAATGGCAACCCAAAAGTGCTGCAAACAATATGATTAGAGTCAAGTATTAGTACTTTTATATAATCTCATCCAGAATCAGGCCAATTTTTTTTGTTTCAAATACCACTATCTCGAAAAAGAGCTCAAGTGTGTGATGACAATGGCTAAATGTCTAAAACTAGATTCTACAAATACAAAACATCTTGCAGTAAGTTATGCTGCATTTTTCTTCAACAAAGAAAGTCCCCCATTACACAGTATGCATAGGATAAATCCAAACAATGGGAAATCAAACACAATTTCTATAAATAGATTCCATCTTTAAGTATAGATAAAATCTTCAAAAGGTGATAGAATCTAAAGACAATCTGAAACATTAAGGACAAAGAAGACATATATAATACACTTCAGCTCAGTTTTGCATACCTTATAACTCCCACAATGACTAAAGGGTTCATCCTAACCAAACACTAAACCATTTAACTATTTACAATCCTCAAGTTGCAAAAGTATTATGGATTACAAGCTCTAAAATGGCTTTTGATATGACAGCCAATTATCATGAGGATTTCTTCTTATTTTGTTCTTTACCTTTTCCTTTTTTTTTTTTTCCGGTTGTGGTGGGTTGCTTTGAATAGATCAAGCATAGGGCTAATCTGAGAGAGACATTCCCCTCCATATTATATAACTAATATAATAGAACTTACAGGCAGTGCCTCCCATATTGCTTCATCATTCATGCTTTCTTCATCACCTGGCATAAGAGCCCTACACATTCTGAACAAGAAATTATCATCAGTCATAAATCCTGCATAACAACATATTAATCCTGGACTCACAGACCACAGTAACAAATTGCAAATAATGCAGAACAGCGTAAGTTTAGCATATCAATGAGGGAAGAAACACCATTTGAAGTTTTAACCATTTATTGTAGTAGCTATAAATCTGCAATAGTCATTTCATGAAATTTTAATATCCCATAATGACCACGAATGTCTTCACACTTCCAAAACTATAAACCCACAAATTTGTAAAACCAGTTTTCACTCCAAAAGCTTGAGTTGAAAACATTATCCAATACTGACACTCAGAAAGCCTCCCCCTCCCTTAATGCCACATACATGGATCTAATAATATAGTATTGGGAAGGTCCTGGAGCTTAAAAACAATGCTTACTACTTTTGACATAAAGTGTTAGGAAACTTTAAGAGACTGGTCTGCTTTGCTTAACCTATTTCAACAAGATGTGCCACAGATTAAAACCTAAAAGAAGTAGACAAAAAGTTTTCTGAAAAGGTAGTGTCTGGTTACATTGTGAACATTTAAAGGGAAAAGGAGACAAATTGTGAACTTAAAAAGATGCAGGCAAGCAGAATTTACATTAAAAGTCCAAAATGTCATTCATAGTCTCAAAAAGGTTAAATTATCGGGGGGAAAAAGAATAAAGTGGATATAAAAAGGGGAACGGACTCGGGACAATTTAACAAATAGCAAGGTCATCTAACTCTATGAATCAATGAATAAACATTTCACATGGTTCACAATATAAAAGGAAAATAACATATAAACGAGAGGAAGGGCAAATCATACTGACACTTTTGCTTAAACTAATTCAGCACAGGATTGTATATGTTAGCTGCCTGACAATAATCACTAGTACATGATTTTTTTATCTTTTTTGGGCTGGCAGCAACTAGGTTAGGGTTCCGCTAAACCTGCATACATTAACCACTACAAGCGCAGCCCAATTAGCTACTTCCATAACCGGTGAGAGGTCTCCCAACACTTTGTTTTTTTAAGAGCTAGATAAGACTCAAACCCGCATTAACATTGAGGAGGTGCAACCCACTCACCCAAATATATTGTATACTGGTACATGAATTTTGATAGAATTAGAAATAAATGTATTAGCTAGAAAACATACCTGAAATTGTCTATTAGAATAGTCATTTCAAATGCCAACAGGGGAAGAAAGACAATTTTCAGGCTGAAAGCCGCAAAACCTTGAACTGTAAAAGAAAAAAAAATGAAAAATAAAACAAAGTAAAGGTTTAAGCATTGAACACAGTCATTATCCATCAAGACAACATATTAATGGAATTAAGGTTTTAAAACTTGAACGGCAAGGTGGGGCAAGACGACTGCCTCTATTTGAAATGACAAAAAAAATTTTAAAATAAAAAATTAAAATTTTAAAAAATAATAAAAAAAACCTTACATAGATATCATCCATAACATTGAAAAAATAATAATAATAATAATAATGACAACCATTGTTAGAAACATAAGTATCAAACAAAATAGAACAAAATCAACAAAAAAGGGCCGACTGCCCTTTTTATTCTAGGGTTTCTAGGGTTTAGAGTTGAAGATGAAAAAGAGAAGAGAATGAAAGGGTAGTCGACCCTATAGATAAAAGTGTAAAACAAGTTCTAAAGAAATAAATATGTACAAATCATAATCCCTTTAATATAGGAATAAGCTCAACTATTTCAAGATTGATAATTCTTAAACTTCCTCTTAATTAATTGTCTATATATAAAAGTGTATAACAAGTTCTAAAAAATGAAATATGTACAAATCGTAATTCCTATAACATAGAAACAAGGTCAACTATTTCATTATTGATAAGTCTTAAACTTCCTCCTCATTGAAAAATGATTTTTGGTTGAGACAGACATAGTGACCACCTCAGCCTGGCGACTGCCTCAAGCAGGTGAGGCGGCCCCCAATCTAGTGCGGTCTTAGGAACCCACCTTAGGGCGCTTTTGGCCATGAGGCAACGCCTCAAATCGCCTTTTAAAACAATGAATGAAATATATCTATGTATCAATGCCAACTAGTGTGAATTTTATTAAAAGAGCCAACATTGTCCACCAACTTTCTAATTTCTTGACGAAATACCCATGCGCAAGTAAAACCAAAATAGAAATAGTAAACAAGAAACAAGAAAGAATGAGAGTTGATCACCCATAATATAAAGACAACAAAAACAAGGTCTTCATACATACCATATATACTCTCAAGATATATGCATAGAAGCAGTTCAAATGCAATGAGCAATGGTGTTGCAACAATGGCATGGCAAGGTGCCCACTGTTCAAGGAAGAGAAATTGTATTCACAATTTATGATGTGAACAAATCTAAAGAAATATACATTAGTAAATACAAAAATCAGATAACAAGTAGTAGAGAAAGATATAAACACACGTTACGACTATGTGGAACTGAGGGAGCAGGTAAAGAGAATCTTCCTCGGGCAACAACTGCATGGAATATCCAAATTGGAAAAAATATAATCCTGCACACCAAAATGAACACATATATCCATTAAAACATAAAACTTTTTGTAATTTTTTCTTTCTCAAATTGCATGCAATTAAAACTAAAATAATCAAAGATATAAGAATTGTTATACCCCAAATGTCGCGATTACAGTAAAGAATTCCACAACTGTGATAGATTACAAATGAGATTACACCGATCTACACCCACATCTTCCTTTATCACATTAGCATCTCTCAATCATATTGCTTACACTCCCTCTCACCCTACCACCAAATAACCTTAAAAGACTCTAGTCAAAAGAATTGGTAGAACAAGAAACATGAACACGTATCAGGCTGCCACCATAATTCGAAATGACAAAAAAATAATAATAATAAAATAAAATAAAAGAAAAGTTAAAAAATTAAAATTAAAATTATTTTTAAAAAAATAGTGACAACCAATGTTAAAAACAAAAATATCAAGCAAAATAGAACAAAATCAACGTAAAAAAGGCCAACTACCCATTTTATTCTGGGGTTTGTAGGGTTTAGGATTGAAGATGAAAAAGAAGATAGAGTGAAAGGGTAATTGACCCTATCGATAAAAGTGTACAAGTTCTAAGGAAAGAAATATGTATAAATCATAATCCCTACAACATAGGAACAAGGTCAACTATTTCATTATTAATAATTCCTAAACTTCCTCCCAATTAATTGTCTACACATAAAAGTGAACAACAAGTTCTAAGCAAAGATATATGTACAAATCATAATTCCTATAACATAAAAACAACGTCAACTATTTCATTATTGATAATTTCTAAACTTCCTCTTAAATAATTGTATTAAAATCAGTCTAGATCTTTCCACATGGTTAAAAAGATGAATGTTTTGGCTGAGGCAGACGTCGTGACTGCCTCACCACCGCCTCAGTCTGGCTTGAGGCGGCCACCAATCTGGTGGGGTCTGGTGGGCACCTTCGTCCCTGAGGCAGCATTCACCTTTTAAAACAATGCATATAAAAGCATCTCCATTTTTTAAGCAATTCCTGATACTCAACACTATGGTATGCAGTATGTGTTTAGTCATTTAGAGAATCTTTTTCCCCAAACCCAGCAAATCTCTGTTAACCGAATATTTGAAAAACCTGATTTCTAACCTGAACTCCAGACAAATTATGTTAAAACCAAGAGTTTGTAAATCTTAGTTCACATCCACTACACTATTCCAATATCTCATGTTTGAAAAAACAAATAGCAAGATTTTTTTCCTTCTTAATTCTGTTTGGAGTATTAAATCTGGTACTTCAATCCAAATCCAATCAAAGCCAACCTCTTAATATAATTCTCACTAAGTTGATTTCTCATAGAACCCCAGATTCCAAGCACTTTTTCTTCATCAATTTCATTTGTTTTGCTATTCCAAGTGCTAAATATGTACGCTACCATAAAAATAAAATTCTCACTCTCTCATATACACCAGTTTATTTAATTTAGCCACTTAATGATTAAAAGATAATTTTTTGTCTAAAGGAAATCACCAACTTATAATCCTAAGAAGAAATGAAGTCCAGTTTCGAGGTCCAATTAAACAAATACAAATTCAACATCTTCGATTCCTTAATTTCCGACAATTACCAAAACAGAGATAATGTTTTCTTATAACATATACACAAACGAACCGGTTCGATTGAAATTGAAATTCGTTAAACCGTCTCGAACACAAACGAAAAAGCGAAGTTTCCTGGCGAATCAAAATCAAATAACAGAAACAGAAATAGAAAAGAGAGAAAGTGACCGAACCACCAAGAGTAGGAGACGACGTGATCGAGTTTGAGAACGAGCAATATCGTGAAAGAGAAGAGAAGACTATGCGCGACGACTGCCTGTAATGACTTCAACACTCTTCTCCAGGTCATCATCTTCGTATTCGTCTTCTTCTTCTTCTTCTTCTCTCTATTAATCAAAATCAAAGCAATTCAGCTCGGCGAGTCGACAATTCAGGTTTCAGTGGGCGCCATTGAAACCACTCTCTCTCTCTCTCTCTCTCTCTCTTCTGGTGCCTGTTGCTTTGGCTTGATGAACAAAAATACAAAACGTATTAATATTCTTTTGCTTTTTCTAACTAGCAAACTTTCTTTATTACTTTAGGGAAAATTACACCAAACCCTGGACCTATTATGTTATTACAGCAAGGGCGCGAGTTTTGGTTAAATTACATTTCAATACCTTTAACTGAGTTTGACAAACATAAAGATAACAAGAAGATTAACAGCTTAAGGGTAGATTAGTCATTTTACATATGAAAATTATAAATAAATAAATAAATGACCACAGCCAATCACCACTTGCCACATCACAACAAAATTAAAATAATTTAAACAATTATTATTATTTAAATAAAAAAGGTAATTAAATAAAAAAATTAAAATAAGAATTTTTTTTTTTTGAGAAACAAATGAAAATAAGAACTTAAAAATCAAAATTAAAAAATAAAAATAAAAAAGAATCTAGTCATTGGTGGTATGCAGGTCATTTAACACCCATCACCATCAACCTCATTCAAACCATCTCTACCACAATTCGACACTTACACTCAACTGCATCTCAACACCGAACCATTAATTGAAGAGTTGTATCATCATGTGCCATCTCCAACACCCTCACGCCATCGCTTCACCGCCTCAAAGCTTCCATTGCCATTGCACCTTATCAAGCTCACACCATCTGTTTTGAAGCAAATATCTATATCTCCTCCATAGAGATTGCACCAGAACGGTGCGAGAGATTCGCATTGGTTTGATGCAATCTCCAACCTCCATCATTCAATTGTTTTTAATATATATATATATATATAAACTTTGGTTTTGATGCTTATAATGTTCTTTTTTATTAGCATTCTATTGTTTTTCCAATGCTCATCCATAACTAGATCTATCAATTTAGATCCATATCTATTTTAAGATTTTTTTTCAATTTTCTAATTATTTTTTCTTAAATATTTTAATTGGTAAATATTGAATGGAATGGTTGAGGAAGATTAGTGTTGTGAAGGAAGAAGAAGAATTTTGAAAAGAGGAGAGAGTGATCGAAGAAGAAGATATTATATGTTCATCTCTGATAGAAGAGAAACAAATGAAACTACCAAGTTCATTGACAGATGAACCAAATATCCATTTAATTTCCTTTTTTGATTATATCTAAATTTTTATTTTAAGTAATATATTTAAAATAATTTATATCGACATCGTATCGAGTAATCAGTAATCACATTACATTTGGTTATGTTCAAGGGTTATTAGGTATTTTCACCATATTCCATTAAAGTCATTGTTTAATAGACGACGGTCAATATGGTCAAAGGTATTTCAATGTTATATAGGCTAAACTTGCATTGTTGTTGTAATGATAGGTTATGTCTAGGTATTTTAGTATAATTTTCCCATTATTTTATTCTTTCTCTTTTTCTCTTTGCTTCACGCGTTCCTCTTTTTTTATTATATTCATCATAGACCATTTTACCCTTCTATAATGCTTGTTACCATTTGTGTTGTCCCTGCCCATTTTGTTATAAGTAATATTAGCTTTCTTAGACTTTTTGTTCAAGTAATATGATATATGAGTTATCAATATTATATTAATTATCACATCATCTCATAATTTATAAATATTGATAACTCATACATCATATCATTTGAGTATGAATTTAAATAAAAAATATGTGAAGTCTGGCAATACTTTTTTATTATTTATGAATGACACTATTTGTCTCCTACTTCAAAATATCCAAATAAATTTGGATTAAGATAATTCTAATTTCTCCCTTATAATTTGGTATAATAGTCTAAAAACCCTCCAACTTCAAAAATAATTAAAAATCTCTGATAGTTTATGAAAATAGCAAAAAAAAACCCCTATTATTTATAAAAATAACCAAAAAATCCTATTATTAAGAGAATTTTTAGCGATTAAGCCAAATTATAGGCATTTTTTGGTTATTATAAATTACAGAAGCATTTTTAATGCCTTATGAAGTCAAGGGGTTTTTGGCTATTATGGCAAACTATTGAGCAAATTAGAATTATTCATTTTTATATATATCATCAGTTAAATTACTATAATTTTATAGCGTAGGTAGATTTACTTAGTCAACTTGTGATGAATGACATTTTCAAATAGAGTCCAATGTTATAGCGTAGGTAGATTTATTAGTGTCATCTTGTGATGAATGACATTTTCAGATAGAGTAACACTAGCCTTCCCGAATGTTTGACCAAAATTCATGTCAAAATGATATAGCATGTGAGTTATCAACATCTTATAAATTGTAAGATAATATGATAATTAATAAGATGTTGACAACTCACATGTCATGTCATTTGAGCATAAATTTGGACAAAATTTTTGTGAAGCCTAGTATTATTCTTTTAAAAATTGTTTACAATGAAAGATGGAGCGATGATGAATGATGATTTCAATTTTGATGTATTTTCTGTATTTTAAAAGTTATCAGATCATCTTATAAATCATAAGATGATATGATAATTAATAAGATGTTGACAATTCATATATCACGTTATTTGAGTATAAATTGGGACAAAAATTTTGGAAAGTCAAGTATTATTTTTTTAAAAATTGTTTACAATGAAAGATGGAGTGATGATGAATGATGATTTCAATTTTGATGTATTTTCTTTATTTTAAAAGTTATTTTAAGATTCATTCAAATAAAAAAATATTTCATTGAGAGTGATAATTTTAGAATTTTTATTTTAGGAAGAATACTATTAACATTTTAGTAGGATTTAATTTATATATTTTTAAGATTTGTTTTCTTATTAAGGGGGTCTATTCATTCAAAACTTTTACGGAATTACCCTCATCTCTATTTCCCCTAAGCGGAGATGGGGTTGGGGGAACCCACCCAACCTCATTGAATAAAAATGAAAAAGAATTAAATTCTATGGCAAAGAGAATCAAGAAAATAACATTTGATTCCTCGAGTGAACGGGGAAATAAAGTTATATTTTTAGGAGCAATTTAATTCCTTACTTAAGTGTAAAGTCCATATTATTATATTCCCTAAAAATTTAGTAGACAATCAAATCACAAATCAAATCGTATGTTCTTTTTTGCTCTTGAGAATTCATGATTAGTAATTGTGTCATTCACTTTCATTTTCATTCCCAATTAATTTATAGTTATTCAAATCAATTAACTGATATAAAATAAAATTTAAAATATAAGTAATTATGCTGACAATTGAAAGTCTTCAACTTCCCCCTAAATTTATAAGATGTTATCATTCAATTGCAAAATCTATAAAGAATTTTTTTTATGGGATTTTTTTCATTAATTACCCATATATGCCAATAAATGACATTGTGAGACTCACACTCTCGTCACAAATGCAAAGAAAGAGTGTTCTAACTACTTTTAGCTATGAGTGATGTGTTCATATCAAGGCCAACCTTAAGCACGTGTGAAAGGTACGATCACCCCGGGCCTTGAAATTTTGGGGCTCCAAGTTTCATAAATTTCTATTTTTTATAATTAGTTTATAAAATAAATATATTATTAATATTTCAAATAATGTACGAAGACTTAGATTAGTTTTTAGGGTCAAGGCCCTCTAAATTGGTGGTTTCCAACCCAAGCTTGACTTGTCAACATGATGAGTTTTTGTTTCTCCTTTATTTTAAAATAAAGGAAGATTGTCTGTAGGTTTGAACCACCATTAACCTGAATGCTCATGGACCACTTGGTTACCAAGCGTGCTACTTATTTTTGTTGATCTAGCAAATATTTGTAAGATATAAAGGGTCTCAAAGCTGATAAATTGATGTTTTCGTGAGTTCTTTGATATATATATTTAAATTTTGTTTATAAGTTCTAATGAATTTTTTTTATCATTATATGAATGTATTTATCTTATATAAATATATATGTCTTATGGTTTTATTCAATAAAATAAAACCATTTAAAATAAATTTTTAAAAAATAATTTTCTTAAAAATAAAATTATTCAAAGAATTTAAATTATATTAAATTTTTATTAAATAATATATTTAAATTATTTTTAAAATAAAATTGTTAGTAATTAATTTTAATAAAATATTTTAGTACACAATTTTTAAACTAATTTATAAATATGTTATATATAATGTATTGATCGTTTAATAAAATAAGGGGGAAAAAACGCAAATTGGTAGGACTAAATATCTAGTCCCACCATTTGTGGTGGGATTAAAGATGTATACCACAACAGGACAAAGCAATTAAATGGGATTGATTTAGTCCACTCCATTTAATGCCAGGACTGGGATTAATTCCAATTTCAATCCACCCTATTAAAAAAATAAGTAAAGATTCTCTATCATTCTTTTTTTTGTTAATCTTTTTATAATCTAGTGACATATCGATATTTAAAAAAATGAATGATCAAGATTAATAGATTTTTTTCTCTCATAGATCACTCAAACTTAAATTACTCTCATAAAAATATTAGCATCATGTCAACATTAACAGAGAATCATTGTCCCAAAAAAACATGCCCAGAGTGAAAATAATAAAGTAGTTATAAATGTATGGTCATAACACCATTTCCTTTTTGATAATATTTATTACCTTATTTATTACTATTTCATTATGGAAATGATTTTCCAATTTCCCTATAACTAAGCCTATATTGTAATCATTCAAAAACACATCAATTGAATTATTTTCTCTCTCTCTTTTACTTTTGCTTGTTCTATCTTATTTTATTATTATTTTATATTCATTGTTTTTAAACCACGTTTTATAACATGTTATTAGTACGAATTTAGTATGAGAGATTTCATTTATTTGATCTACTCTCTACTATTTGATTCAAATAATCTTGCTAATATATATACTTCGTATAGAGGTCATGTTATGCTAACAGATATTATATTAAATCCAAAATAATTTTTTCTTCAAGTTTAATTGATTTTTGTCTTTTTGCTATTCTGATTTATATGTTTATTTAAACATATGCAATATGGATCTTGTTTTGAAAACATATGTTAAGAGTTTCAAATTCATATATTATTTACATGATTTGATTAATTGTATAAAGAAAATAGATTGAATCAAAAAATTTGTTTTATTAGTTTGATTGATGCAAAAAAGAGAAAAAAAAAATTATATGAAGTTTCTCTTTGTTCTAAGTACGGAGAAAAAAAATATTATTATTTTTCTTATTTATGTACTATGCGGAAAATATATAAAAAAAATATATTTTTTTGTTCTCTGTGAGAAATCAATGTTCTTGATGTTTGTTTAAATAATTTTATAAACATTGCTATAAAAGAATCGTTATTTTTTTAAATCTTCTGCATGCGAAAGTAAGTTTAATATCATTGAACTTATGTTTTGATACTTTATTTAATATGATATTCCTTCTAACTTTCTAATCTGCAACCTGAAGTTTGCAATTGAAAATTAAAACTAAAAGTTTTAGTTTTCAAATAGAGCCAAAAGTTTTACAATCTTAATTTAATTAGAACCAGAAGTTCTAAATTTTCAATTTTATTAAAATCTAAAGTTCTATATTATAAATTTGTTTAGAACCAGAAGTTCTACACTTTCAATTTAATTAGAATTATAAATTATGATATATTTATCTATTAAAATCAAAAGTTTTATAGTGCTAATTCATTTGAAACTAGAAATTCTAGTTAAATTCTAATTAAATTTTGTTGGCTTTCATGCTCAATGTGGACAATTGTATATGTCAAATAAATTATAGTTGTCTGAAACAACATAATTGTCCCTTACAGAGTGTGTCTTAGACCATGCATCTAAACATAAAAGGCAACAAAATATACATGTTTGTGTTTTGTGTATGAAGCTAATGTTATGCATATACATGTATATAGAAAGTAATGTGATTCTTTCGAGTTATGAAAAATTAAATAAATATGAAATAGATTTGATCTTGTGATGTTATGTTCTTGCTTTTTGCATATGACATAATGGTTCCATCAAATTCGCTTTAATTGATTAGATTCTCGATAAACGATTTGAATCCGAATTTTTGTATTTTAAATCTAAACCAGAAGTTTCCATTTCTCAATAAATTTCTTCTCAATTTTATTTGGATCTTAAAACCTGAAGTTTCAGATCCTTACTTCTTACTTCAATTCTAGATTATAATTTATTTAGATTTTAGAACTAGAAGTTTTAGAATTACAAATGAAAAAAATTGAGAAAAATTAAATCAATTTGAATTTAATACAAAAAAAACCCATCTCGAACCAAGCATATAGATTTGAAAACATGTCTCCTCATTGAGGGTGAGTAGAGACTTGAAAACCTTTATACTAATTTTTGTTCATAATTGTAGGATATATAGATCATAAAATTTAGATTCGTAAATATGTTAAAGTATTATATCTTTCTGTTTATAAATTTCAACACATCAAGGTATGTATTTTCGTACTTATGTATTTAATACAAATTACTTGATCGGATATATATAATGATCTCATGTCTCACATTACATAGTTAAATCTATTTGTATTATGGTTAAATTGTTAAATTTCCAGTGACGACATAAGTCTGATAGTGGCATGAGCTACTAGATGTGGAAATTAGGTAACAACGACTATTAGAGTCTTCTGATAGTGATTTTATTTGAGATCTTTTAAAATATATCATAAGATTAAGGTATTATTGTAATTTACTTAGAACCTAAGTTTAATACTAATTATTGTAATTTACTTAGAACCTAAAGTAATACTAATACTAATTACAGTGATTGATGTGATTTGGAAAAGAATTTCATTATCAATTCTGTTAAAACCTGAAGTTTTAAATTACTATCATATTGAATGTGTAATTATGATATACAATTACATTATAGCTCGCTTTAGGTTTTTAAGAAGAAAATGTGCGTTTTTGAGAAGAAAATGTACAATATTTTTATTCTTCTTATATTAAATTATATAATTATCGTTATTTCTCATTAAATTTTTGGTTAGTGAAGACGTGTTATTTTCATTTTTCTTCTTTTCTCAGAGCAAGATACGAAATAAGATATATGACATATATTTTCTTATACCTTAATTGATTATTAAATATTCATTACAATTCGTTGTAATTATATTTTAAGAAATTGTTCATTAATTCACTATGATTATGATTTATATATCTTCGTAAAAGGATTAATTTATATTTTTATAGAAATATATATATGTATATTTGATCACCAAATAAATGAAGTCAAATGATTGAAATAATTTGTACTTCAAATTTGCTCCTAAAGTAGCAATGTTAATAATTATGGGGTGAAAAATCATTTATCTCGCATGACTAAATTAATTAATATCATTCCTTGAAATGAATGTTAAATCATCTAATAGTCATGATGGTAATTATAATCAATAAAGTCTTGGTAATCATAATAAATTTTAATCATCTGAAGTGGAATTTACACAAAAGCAAAATAAACAAAATATTTACTATTGGTGGAATATGAAATTATAATAATTGTATACCTAAAGTATACATAAATATTATATTAATCTTTTACTAATATATAAAGGTTCTAGAAAAGTAAATTTGCAAATTATAAAGTGAAAAACAACAATGTTATATATGTGAAACTTTGTTAGTTTAATAAATCCTTAAGGAATCTATTTAGATATACATTAATAAAAATATATCACATTTGTATTATTCATACTATCATATGTCAGAAGCATATTTTACGATAATTATCATATGATCATAAGTATAATATAATAAAAAATTATGATGAATTAAAAGTTTGTTTTTCATCCAATAATACAAAGAAAATGATGTATTAAATTATTGAAAGTAATATGAATATCCATTATAGAATCTAAAGATTCTTACATAGTAAATGTCCTTGAAGGACAATATTTGATATTACAATTTGGTCCATAAAGGACACTATGTGTTTGGTCCTTTAAGAAAACTATGTGACATTTTAGTTATTGAAGAATAATATGATAGTCTAATATATTCATGAAGGATAGTACGATAATATAATTAAGTCTTAAAAGGATATTATAATGATATAAATAAGTCATAGAAGGACATTATGATAATGCAAATAAATTCATAAAGGATATTAAAATAATGTTAATGAAAAAAATTTCTCATCGTTAGGGAGAGAATAAGGATAAAATTATAAAACCTAACGACGTGAAATTACAATTGGACATGCATCATTCATTATGACGATTATTGTATAAGTCATATGAATATGAAGTTCAAATGATCGTTTATTTGAAAATTGCATACATGAATAATTTTATACTCATTGTCAATACATTAACTCGGGTGATTGTTTCTGAAAAATAATTTATATAAATGGAAACAAATAAATCATTCGTTACATACAGAAGTGTGAAAAACAAATTTAGTTGTAAAGTTATTATTCATCAAAGTGAATAATGAAATATCATGATCATTTTAAAGATCACGCTCGAGTTATATATAATCATCATCATATAAATACATCTCCTAAAGAGTTAAATATTTTTTGAAGAGATAGAACTCTTTAAATCTCTCCTTATGAAACTCAAAAGGGATCTTAATTATATATGGAAAAGTGTATGTGCTCAAAATATAAATATTATAGTTTGCCTTAAGAATATGTGAAAGTTTACAGTAGTCTTTGAAGAGGTATGTGTACTGAAAACTTAAAGAAAATTAAGATCTTATATATTATTGTTCTGCATATTATAGAAAAATGATGAGGATATTGAATAACATATTGTGGATAAATGTCGACATAAAAATTATTGATCAAAACAAAAGCAAAGTTATACTTATATGATTGTATTAAACCTATCATGTGGACGCTTGAAAATGTCATATGTTTTGATCAAATAATTATTCATATGAAAATTAAGACAGTGAGATATAATTGTATTTTAAAGGTTTACTGTAGAAACCCAATATTGATTGTCTCATAGTTGATTTCATATGATGAGAATTAATAGCCCTTGCATAGGCTAATGCCCCAGAAGCAGTAAAATCTCCTAAAGAGATACAAAATCTTGGGAATACAAAAAATTTCCTTAAGAGAACTATGAAATTATGATAAAATAATCATTGACAATTTATTTGTATATGCAGTAGCTATTGAGATTATAAATGATGATCATAAATCATATAGTATCAATGAGTGTTGAAAAAAGCATGATTGGTCTAATTGGAATAAAGCAATTCAAGCAAAATTGATTTCATTAGCCAAATATGATGTATTTGGACCAATAGTTCAGACGCCTAAAGACGTCAAACCTGTTGAAAATAAATAGGTATTTGTTCGAAACATAACGGGATGAAACATTTTCACCTATGTGTCTTATGGATGTGGTAACAACATATTTATATGAGTCATTATATAGCAATATATACATGAAAATCCCTAAAAGATTTAAAATGTCTGAAGTATATAATTCAAAATTTCGTAGCTTGTATTCAATAAAGTTACAATAGTTCTTATATGGCTGAAAGCAATCCGAATGAATGTTATATAATCGTCTTAGTGAATACCACACAAAAGAATGATATATTAATGATCTATATATCCTTGTGTATTCATAGAGAAATCAAAATTTGAATTTGCAATTGTAGCAATATATGTCGATGACAGAAATTAAATTGGAACTTCTGAAGAATTTTTAAGAACTGCTGAATATTTGAAAAGAGAATTTGAGATGTAAGATTTTGAGAAATTAAGATATTGTCTTAGCCTGAAGATCAAGCACAAATCAGAGGGAATACTAGTCCATCAACTCGAAGACACTACATTTGAATCAATCACATTTTTTAATATCTTCAAAGAACTATAAGAATAATAGTTGTATATGTTTTATGGAGAGTATCTTATATCAATATGGATATATGTGCACTACATTTTTTTTTTCCTTCGATCAGATTTTGTCCCACTGGGTTTTAATGACAAAGTTTTTAATGAGATAGTGCCTTTATGCACATCCAAATACTATTGAATTCATATAATTATTGAATTTTTGATCTAGCAGATCATGAAATATCGTTTGATTTCATCAAGGGAATATGTCATCTTTTTTTGGAGTTTTATATCCTATACTCTTTTTTCCTTTTGATAAGTTTTTATTTCATTGGTTTTTACTGACAAGGTTTTTAATGAAACAGTATTTGATACATTTAAAAATCTCGAAGAGTATTATCAAATGGTGCACGCTCAAAGGGGAGTATTATAAATGTATGGTTTTAACACACTTCCTTTTTGATAATATTCATTACCTTATTTGTTGCTATTTTATTATGAAAATAATTCTCCAATTTATCTATAAATAAACCTATATTATAATTATTGGAAAACACATTAATTGAATTATTTTTTTTTTTTTCTCTTATTTTTGCTTGTTCTCTCCTATTTTATTATTATTATATATTCATGACTTTTAAGTCATGTTTTATAACAAAAGTGTCAAAAAAACGCCTGTCTAGTAATGTGGCCGGTAGTATAATGGTAAACTCTGTTGACCCACCATTGGCTAAACACCCCATACTTACAAAAATGAAGGGTTGATTCCCCTCGTCAAAGTGTGAGTTACTCTCCAGCTCATGTGTAGATCAATCTCTTCTGTACGGAAGTTGTTTTCAAACCGTATCATCAATGTTAGATTTTGTTTGATCTCGATTATTCTTTATATTAATCCTAAGAATATAACCTAAAAAAAAAAAAAAACCCGACAGTTTGTAAGCAATTCATTTTCACCAACATCACGACATACAAGGAGAAATGATAGTGACTGCATTTCGTTATACAGTTTTTATTGATTGTTTGTTGTTTGTTAGCTTAAAATTAATATATTTCTTCTTGTTTAGGACGGAAATATCAAGTAGACAATCAAAAAGATGTCGACATAACATAAACAGCTACTGACAGAAGATATTTTGTTTTCAACGAATATTATGTCAGTTATTCTTTTGACATTGGATAAAATAAATTATAATTTGTGATAATATCTTCAAAATTTGGAAATATAATGATAGTTACCTTTTTTTTTAAATTTTATTATAAAATTATTGGTCAAAGTAAATATTTTATTAAAAGATAAAAAGATATATAAAAAAATCTAAGGTATAAAATCTAAAAGAAGTAAAATCAGTCCTTAAAATATAGAACTGGACTATGGCGAGGAAAAAAGAATGTCCACCCCCCATACTTACGTTAAACTTCCTTGAATTTAAAAATTGGTTACATCTTGTAAATTTTGACCTACATGAATTTTTTTTTTTTTTTTTTAAAAAAAACCTATTTTGATTTAATTGTGTCAACTAAAAGACATGAGATTATTATACAAACTAACTTGATGATCGTAAAAAAATCCCAAATATGAATCATGAAAACTACAATTTAATAATTTTTTTATAGTAATATATATAAATATACACACATTTTGAGTTTTCATTTTTTTAGATATTACATGTTAAATTTTTTATATATTTGAACCCTATTAATCAATTATATCCATTGAATTGATTGTAACGATGGTTATTGAAATTAATTCAATAATTATAATTATTTAATAAAGTCATCTAACCAGTAAGATAGTTAAATTATTAAAAAAAAAAAAAGTTAAAAATTAAGAGAGAGAAAGTAGTGCCAAAAACAATTAAGTATTCTTTCTTTTGACAAAAATAATGAAGCATATTTGACAACTGATATTGACACTATCACACTACTATCAACTTTCAGGTCTTATTTGATATGCGGGTTTTGATTGGATTATTTTTATGGGATTGGATTCGATTTGATAGAATTGAATGAGATTAAATAAATTAGTGTTATAATGTATTTAGTACAGTATGAGATTAAATAAATTAGTATTGTGATGTGCTTGATGTAATATGAGATTGGATAAAATCAATTATAAATAATTAAATTATTTTTAAAAATAAACAAATCTATTTTCAGTTAATTTTAATTTGAAATAAAATTTTTTAATTAATACAAAAGGAATTTTTATAAACATATTAAATTAATTTTAAATAAAATAAGTATATCATCTATTAAAAATATTTAAATTAATTTGAAAAATAATATAAAATGCTGAATTATATTTTATAATAAATATAACTATATAAAATCAATATTATACAAATTAATATTTATTTTATAATTAATTATTAATTTAAAAGAATATTATATTTTAGAGATATTTAATAAATATATCAACATAATTTTTAAAATAAATAATTTAATTTAACATTATATTGAAAAAAAAATGTAAAACAAAAGAATGACAAAAAAAAAAAAGGAGAAGAAAACAATGTGAAATTAAAGGGGAAAAAAAAAAAAAAGAAAAAAAAAAAAAAAAAAAAAAAAAAAAAAAAACTAACATTTGGAAGAAAAAAATAATCAACATGAGATTGTTTTATCCCCTGTTGTGGTGGGTTTAATCAAAACTTCATAAAATAAATGAGCATATGATTGGTTTCTAATCTTATGCTCTCATCAAACATGGGTTTGGATTGAAAGTTATCTAAATCGAGGCTAGATCTATTTAACAAACAAGACCTTAGTTTTTAATTATCTTTTCTTAACAATAATAATTAGCATAATTTGACTAAAACCATAATTTAAAAAATTAAAAATAAAATTACCTATGTATGATTGCAAATAGTATAAATTAGTGACTCATAAATTATTGATAGATTATATTAATATATACTTATTCAAGTTAATTCTGCATAAACAAAAAATGAATTAAGAATCGTAGCCTACCCCAGTGGTGAGGCAAGCCTATCTCACTTAGCAAGTTTGTGGATTTGATGTTGTATAGCCTCTTTGTGCAAGTGTTTGTTAGCTGCCCTTCCTCCCATTTGGGAGTCGTTATTTCCCTTCCTTCTCTGGAGGCTTTAATTTCGGACTACTCCTTAAGTATTCTCGTTTAGAGAGTCCGGTCTGTGATGTTAGTTTGTGTAACATGTAGTATGCTATCTAATGTAACATGTAATATGCTATGTAAAATAAACAAAATAAAACAAAAGATGAAGTGTGATGGGAATAAGGAATGGAATTCTTCTTGTAAGTAATTAATCTAGCTAATTATTAAAATACATAAATAATTTAAATTTTTTTATTACTGATGTGACTCGTGAGTGTTGTCAGGTGGTACTGTTAGGTACAAGCATGTTTTGAGGGCTGTTGATGACTATGAGAATAATTGAGATGGAGAAGGTTGAAAATGACATCACCAAGAAGTCAAGACGTGGGGGCCAATAAAATCAATTGAGCCAACGAGAGTCCGCCAGATTATCCAAAATGATAACGTTATGGTCTATAGACTTCATTACTAAAATAGGGAAAAACTCCGAATTATTTAGAGAAAGAGACACAAAACACAACCGCATATAGAATATGATTATGAAAGAGACCCACGCGAGAACGACTCTGCTCGATTTTTTTATTTTTTAATACATTTTAAACTATGACTTTTTTTTTCTTTTTAAAATAATTAAAACTGATTTATAAAACTATTAAGATCAAATGAAATAAGATACTTATAGCATAACTTGAAGACCGCTCTTTTTTCGGTAAGATGATGGCCCACGTTAGGTAAGAGAAGACAATCACATAGAACTTGAGTGTGCTGTCAATCACTTTGACAAAACACCAATAACTTGAAATTATGACTCTACTCCACTTCAATTGGAAAACTTTGGTCGTCACATACTCAAATTTGAATTATATTTCACTTGTTTTCAATTGAGAAAATTTTTTAGGTAGCACCCTTAATTTTATGAGCCGTGATACTATTATTATATTAATTGTTTGAGTTTGTTAGATATAGATATGTCACTAAATGGCTTAAATAGTTAAAGAGTTACAATTTTTGTCTATTCTCAATGTTTTTAACATATGGGTTCCAAGAGATTTTTTTTTGAACAAAATTACACCCCCCCCTCCCCCCTCTTCCCACAAAAAAAAAAAAACACAAAACAAAACAAATTTCATTTTCTTCATCTATTTCACCACAATATTTCTTTATCAATTTTCTCTCTTCTCCATCAAGTGTTGTCATTGCTCCTCTCTCTCTTCTTCTTTCTTTCTCTCCTTCATCTACTTCTTCCTTTTCCTTCTTCTTCTTTCTTCTTTATTTTCTTCTTTCATCATAAAGAATTAAATAGCATTACACTAATAACAACAGAAGTGTTTACACAAATTACCTAGCATTAGTCACGACAATGTCATAGTGGAAGTAGTTCAATTAATGACTTGAAAAAAAACACAAAAAATTGTTTTCACTAATTATTCCACTTTAACGAAACGTTATTAGTGCATTTGTGGCTCACATGAGCTTTTCAATAGCATTATTAGTATAGAAAATTGACGTTATTAGTGCACAAAATTTTACATCATTATTGCATAAAAACTGATGTTATTAGTGTAGAAAAATTGACATTCTTAGTGCAAAAAAATTGGTGTGAATCACATCGCTTTTCTAACATTATTAGTGCAGAAAAATTGGGTGCACAAGTAGCATTTATCAAAGATAGAATTTAGGATTATTAACATGACCTATATAATGTATGTGTGTGTAGATTAAAAAGTATTTACATGATAGATTGGATTTAATATCACTGTATCATGTTTAATTTCGATGCCTTTAGGTTGGATCTTAATATTATTGTACTATGTTTTGTTCCAATGCATATTTTTTATATAAGTTTTTGGGTCCATCAAATGATGAATATTAGGATTTTTAACGTGACCTATTTAATAATTACAAGTGCAAAAATGAATTGATCAAGTTTAAGGTGTAAATTGTGATATACTCGATTAAAACGATTGTGTTGAAATTGATTGGACAATAACTTTATTTTTTTAATAAAAATATAATATAATAATTCAAATTTTTTTATAGCCATAATAAATTTGTAATATTCACTAGTAATATCAATATGTCATAATATGCTTAAAACTTTTAAGCAAAATTTATATGAGATATATATATTTTTGTAAAACTTCAATTTAATCTCTAGGTTTTGATGTAATATGTACTTTTTTAGCATGTTTGCTTAAAAGCATCCCAAGGCCCTAAATTATCAAAAAAAATCCATCAATTTAATCTTTAACGTTAGTCAACTGTTAGTCAACTTAATGTTTTAGGGGTAATTTTGTCTTTAGACATTATACGTCACATGTCAACACCAAAAAATAACAAATTAAAAATAACTCAAATATGAAAAGAAAAATCAAATTAAAATAAACAAAAATCTGGAAAAAAAAAAAAAAAAACCAACGAAACACCAGACTTCATCTAGTTGAAGAAAACCAAATTCAACTTGGCCACAAAGCTCGCCATCACGTGCATCCCTACCCTATCCTTCAATGATGACCCATTATAGGCTTGTCATGCATTCCTATCTCTACATCCACCACTTTATCAACTTCGATTTTGGCAAAACTTAACTCGGCTTCGTCATCACCAAATTATTTGTTTTCTCTCTCTTTTTGCCATTTTTGGGTTGTTGAAAACCCATGTTGGTTGACTAGTGGTGATGGGGTGGTGTTTAGGCATTTGAGTGGTGTATGCTTTAGGCGCTCAAGGGTGATTGAGGTTTTTAGGATGATATTTTGGTGGTGATGGACAGGTTGTTAGGGTGTTTGATAGTGGCCTCTCTTATTTTTTCTTCATCAACTGTGGAGAAGCTTCATCTTCTTCATCATTGATTAAGAAGACGGCCTTCTCCAAGAACATTATCTTTGTCTAGGTTTTCGATGAAGATGTTTCTTCATCCGGGTTAATCCCAGATGAATAATATCTTTGTTGGGATTCATTTACTTTTTTATTTATTTTTAAGTTTATTTTTCAAATTAATCTCCAAAATGGACAGTAAAGATATGATTACTTTTATTTAATTATTTAATTTTCTTAATTAATTATTGAGATAAATCTAATTTTCCTCTCGTAAATTGATATAATAGCCAAAAAACCCCTTACTCCAAAAAATCGCTAAGGACCCTTATGTAGTTTATCTAAGTGGTAAAAAACCCCCTCTGATGTTTATCAAAATGGCCAAAAAACCCTTTGTCATCAACTTGAACGTTAAGAGTCCATGTTTTACCGTTAACTAGAAAAGATAAAATCGTCAATTCAGTATAAAATAACTTTAAAAAAATTTGAACAAACATACCTTTGCCACTTGTCAGAAGATTATAATTTTTAAAATAATTAAAAAATTAAATAAAAAATATTAATATTTTTTAAAACTAAAAGTAAAAAAGAAAAAAATTTAAAATTTTGTTAATATATATTTTTTAAATTATGTCCACCGTCTATCATGTTGATGGACAGTGAACAGAGTTAAAAAAAATAAAAAAAAACCAAAAAATTAACTTCTTCAAGCTTTATGAAGAGGAGCTCTCTCTCTCTTCCTCTCTCTCTTTCTCTCTCTCTCTCTCTCTATTTTTCTCTCTCTCCGATCTTCGACGCCAATCTCCCTCCCTCCTCCGCTCTTCGCCTATTGTTACCCTCTCTTGGTTCAATTTGAACCCAAACCAGGTTAACCATTATCATCTCCTCCTTCCAATATCGATTCCCCTCCCTCCTCCGGTGCCGATTCCCCTCCCTTCTTCGTTCCTCCTCTATTGCTACCTTCTTTGGGTTCGATTCAAACCTATGATGATGGTTTATCATCTCCTCTCTTCTGATGTTGATCTCCCCTTCCTCCTCCGCACCTCCCCTACCACTACCTTTTCTGGGTTCAATTCGAACCCATGATGATGGTTCATTTGGGTTCAATTCGAACACTAATTGAGCCCAGACGATGAACCATAATCAATTGGGTTTGATTCAAACCTAGACGATGATATTTATATGTTTATGTTTGGTTTTTTAAAACTTAATTTGATTTATGTGTTAATGATGAGGTTTATTTGGTGATGATGATGGTGATTATGTGTTGGTGATGATGTTTGTTGTTTGTGGTGATTAAGTGCTTGTGTTTCTTTGTTTCTGTGTTTACATGTTTTTTAGATATTTCTTGGAGATTAGTTTCATGTAAACCTAGAAAAAAAGGTATTTTAGTTGAGTTTTTTGGAGATTTTTTGGGTTTTCAGCTGCTGGAAGCCCAGAAAATGGATTTTTTGTCGTTGGAAACCTTGGTTTGCGGCTACTGGATTTTTTTATTTGAAGTATTATTTTATAAATTATTTTGGAATTTATGAGATTAAAATAAATTATTAATAATTTTTTTATTTTATCTATTATTTATTTTTTAATTTTTTAAACATTTTTGTGTCCATCAATAGAGAGGCAATATCATTTTTCTATGCACTGTTATTGTCAACATTCATTTTTCAGTAACAGAGTTAACAGAAGGGGGAAAATGAGATTATATCAAACTACAAAGGGGTCTTAAGTGATTCGATTAAACAATAAGGGAGTTCTTAGTATTATCCCTTAATTATTTAATGAGGCAAATTTGTAGTTATTTCCTTTCAATAAGGGTAAAATTGTCCTCTTAACTAATGAGCAAACTATCAAGGGTAATAGTGTCTTTTTGCCCTTTCCGTTTTGAAAAACTAATAGAAATTTGATGTTAGGAACTAAATTGATGAATTTTCTGATAATTTAGGGTCTCCAGATGTATTTAAGCAAATAAACTTAAAACTAGACATTATGTCAAAATTTAGGGTCCAATTGATTTTTTTTTTCTTTTAAAGGTTTACATGAGATAAATGCGATGCACAAATTAGTGCTGCAGTCACTAGCATCTGATTCTAAGCTTGGAAACCAACTCACGTAAAGCCACGTAATAAGAGTGAACGACGTGCCTTGTCCCTCAGAATAAATGCTTTGGTAGTGCTATGATAACGACACGCCATTTTTGAATGACCAAATCAGCACCATATTTCTTGGCATCGACACTTTCCTTCCGCGGACATTTCTGTAAATAAAGACTGTACTCGTACAACTATTTTCTTTCTTTGAAAGTACTTGTATAACTGACTATTTTCGTCACTAAAATTAGATTTGACATTCTAACATTCGATAATTGGTCACGTACCAACCTTTGATGGTTGGCGAGGCGACCTTGACTCTGTGTGTGTGTGTTTTTTTTTTTTCTCTCTCTCTCATTAAAATGAAAATGATTTATGTTTGCTCATCACACAGGCATAAATGGTTGAAAAGCTTCCTATTCACCATAATATTAGGTAATTCAATGCATATCAAACACATTTTAAAACTTGTATAGCTAATTTTTTTCTATTATTATAAGAATTGTTATTTTCTGTTTATGATGACCTATATGATGCCAGTGTAAGAAGAGATAAATTAATCAATTAAGATAAGGTTGTTCATCAGTTAATGTAAAGTTGTTCAAATTATATGTCCCTCATATTTACAACTTGTAGGTTGTAATTTAAAATCTCCCATATTCCTCAAATATAAAGTTATTCAAATGATATGTCTCTCATATGTATATCTTGTAGGTTGTAAGTTTGAGTTCTCCCCCATTCCCCAACCCCAAAATTTGAAGAATTTGGATATTCATTATGATATATGTCTTTTTCTAATTTACTCTAATCTCATGACATATAAATAATAATATAATCAATGAATTATTGAAATGTAATTATTTTTCACATTTACTTTTTCAACCATCAATTACATGCTTCAAAAATGTTAAAAAAAAAGTTTAAAATTGGAAACTATTCAATCCGATTTTGAATGTGTTATAACAGTTAAAAATTAAACTAATCAAGCTTTTAAATATATTAATAAATAATAAAATAATTGTGATATTTTCGTATAGAATATCAAAATATTTCAAATTTTTACAAAATTTATCACAAATATCTCCTACTAGAGAGGCCAATGATGAAATCAATAATTCATGCCTAAATTGAGTGTATTTCAGGAACAAGCAACATAATTATTAAATCCTAAAAAAAATTATTAAATAAAATAGTTAGGCTAAAATAACTTAAAATCTTGATTTAAAATAGTTAGTGTGACTTAAGGCTGCCTAACTACTTGGGATAATCAAGTGCTAGGACCTCAGTTAGTATTAGCATCAAGAACATTTCCAATGCAATAATTTATTTTAGTTGAATTTCTTGCCAATAGGATGAATAGATAACGAGACTAAAAAATATTCTCCAATATAATTATTTAATTTCAATATAGAGCTGATGTGATAATTTTTTTTTTTTTTAAAGAATATAAAGATGAGGAACTTTTTAAATGGATAAACTCTATTAAAATGCTGATTCACTTTTTCAAATCAATAAAAAAATGAGTAGATTTATCTCTTTCTATCATTTTAATTGTAAAATATAAAAGGGAAGAGAGTGAAACACATATTTTATATTAATTGATTAAAACTAGATACGTGTTTTATCTTCAATAATTGCATTAAAGATGTAAATATGTATTTTTATATTTTTTTCGCCAATATGTATTTATGTTAAAAAAACGATTGATATGTCACTAGTAAAAGCTAAAAAATGCATAATAGCGTTGAAAATATTCTAAACTCTGTGTGTTTGTAACTAATTATTGCTGAGTTGGACTAATGATTGGTTGTCCTTAGTTTTAAGAATCGATTAGTTAGTTAGTCATTAAAAAGGAATCCTACTCACTTGTAGTGTATATCTTTCTCCTTCTTTATAAGGCTTGAGTACTTCAAAATGTATAGAAGAAGTTTCCAAAGACACTGTTGGACAGTTCTGACAAACATTTTGTCAAACATTTTTCTTTTTCTATTCAACACCTTGTTTTTGCTTCACTTTATATGGTAATTTAGACGATGATAAAATGCATAATATTATCAAGGTTAAAAGCTAAGAATTAAAGAGAACTAGTATGATGCAAAGTCCAAATAGGGGTCTTGAAGTCATATTTTAGTGTGTGTTGTGGAGTAGAATTTTGTTAATTAATGATTATTTATGTGGTGCAATGAATGTGTTTGCTATATGTTATGTTTGCGTCGTATTAAAGTGTTATGCGTCCTTGTTTGTGCGAATAATTATGTAAGTTCCACTTAGGTAATCATGAGTTATAAGTGAGCATGATTATACAAATTATACTCAAATTATGGTGACTAGTTTGCATGATTGTTTAAGTTATACTTAAATGATCGTAACTAGTTTGCATAACTATTTAGGATAAGTCTCGAATGATTGTGTTTTAAATGCTTTCCTAACATTATTTGCATATATATGTGTTTTACATTTAAATATCTCATATCATAACAAAGTCAAGTCAAGTAAATAAGTACTAGTAACCTAACTCAAGTTTTTGGGTGTGGCAATCTCGTGGTGGAAGAGAAAGTAAGTTCCATAGACCAAAATGTAGTGGTTGCGGAGTTTACAAGGAGAGATATATGCAAGTCTTAGAGTCTTGAATGTGTTTGAGTTAAGAGACTTGGTGAACCTATCCTTTTGCAATCCAATGTGAAGGAGACAGATTTATTAGCGAGGCACGAGCATAGCTAATAGGAGTAAGACCATTTCCTAAAGCTTCAAAGTTGGAGACATAGGCGGGCAACTCGAGGGGATGAGAAATAAAATCATTTCCTAAAGTTTTGAGGTTAAGAGGCAAAGATGGGCAACTATAGTATAGATTAGTAAGACTAGTACAAATACTTTTAGGTCAAAATTTGATTCTCTAGTGGATTGATTTTTTTTTTTTTTTTTCAAATACTATAAAACAATAGTTGAATTTCAAACTCACAAGCCGGAGGACCTTCGAGTACATCATAGTGGTTGTGGATCGGAGGAAACTCCCGCTGATTTGCTTCAATGTCGTATTTACCAGCTACTTGCTCATCAACGTGTCCATATTTTACACATCAAATTAATAAATGATCAGGAACTTCACCCACAAGTAGTGGTCCATTCCACTAATGTCCAGTGAAAAACATTTGTAAAATATTTCTACTGTTCTATTACACCAGGCAGTGCAGTAGGTGGGACGTCAAACTCAGTGCCGCTATCCGTCGTTTACGCTTTGCAGCATATCTTGTTTCATACGTATCTGGGACATGTAATAGGGCAAATTTTATTTTAATTCTTAAAATTTCGAAAAATATCATATTTTTAAAACTATTTTGAAAATAGCTATTTTCATCCCTAATTTTTTTAAAATTCTTCAAAAAAGTCTAAACCGTAGATCAACTAACTGTCAATATTAACAGAATGCATTAAAAAATTATTTTACCTTTTGATGGTTATTAGTAACACATAAATTGCTAGATTGCCCTCATAAAATAATGAATTTACAAATTAAATTATCTAAAATGTCTCTAAATTTAAGTTGTTAAATTATAATTTAAATTGTTTAAAGTTACCGTTGACTGTCAATTGACTGACGGTTTGAACTTTTTTTAAGATTTTTGAAAAAGTTAAAGATGAAAAAAGCTATTCCCAAAAAATTTTAAAAACATGATATTTTTTGAAACCTTAAAACTAAAATAAAATTTTCCTGTATAATATTATACAGAATATACAAATTAAAAACAACAAAACGATAATGGTTCAAAATTTAAAATCCGTATTCTTTCAAAAAAAAATTAAAATCCGTACAAAGCTGTTGATGTTATAAATAACAAAGGTTCTATTAATTTTGTCTATAGGGAATGTAATCAAGTGGCTCATGGTTTAGCTAGCTGGGCTTTGGGCTACAATAGTTCCACAATTTGGAAACAATCCTTCCCAGTTTGGTCACTCAGATTAGCTGAGCAGGATTTGCCTTCTTTTCCCACCCATGGTGATGGTTGATCTTTCTTAATACAAAGTTTATCTTTCTCTTGAAAAAAATTTTAAATCCATACGTCTAGCAAATTCAAATATTCATATGCCTAACCAGTAAGATAGCTAAAGCCTTAATATATAATGTTATCATACACTGATTGGGTTTGGTTCAAAAGTGTTTGTTAAAACTAAATTCTTGTTGATAATCCTGACATGTGCAACAATTACTAACGTGATCATGAAACGTGTGTCCAAAGAAATCAAATGATCATCAAATTGGAGTTTCATACGCATTAATGTGACAATAATACGATGATTGCTATTTCCTACCATTAAACAAATCTGCAGGACCTGGCCTCAGCAATTCCTGTAGCAGAAGGCTTGTAGGTATACACACTGCCTTGGAAAACTGAGGCTTAACCTTTGAAAAAAAATATTTCATAGAAATTATTTCACAATTGAAGTAGTGAGATGGACCGATAAAAAAGATAAGAGAAAATAAAATGACTAATGAAAAAGATGAGAGAAAAAAAAAATGACACTATTTTATTAATCCGTCTCACCATATCAACCGTGAGACAATTCAAAGAAAATTTTCTCCAACCTTTGGACTGTCCAAATAATTTTTACAGGAAAATTGTCATCTCACTTCTTTTTGTTATATTAATGTTACAATTCAAAAGGTATATTATGTGTATGCGTATCAAGTATCAAATACTGTATATTTTAATTAATTGCAAGGTGCATAAACTAATCGGAATTAGAATGAAATGAAACTAGAAACAAGTTTCATTGAAACGAGAATCATAAAGGAAACTAGAAGGAATTTGATTTTTTACATGCATCAAGTCAACACATTCAATTTGAAAAGAATTAAATAGCATTCATTTTAATTTATGTTATGAGTGTACATATTAATTATAGATACGTCTAATTTAGGAAAAAAAATGAAAAAAAAAAAAAGGGGAGAACCCACCCAAAGATTCATATTTCTAGCTGCCACTATACCAGTATATTTATAAAAACTGACATGCATGGGAATAATTAAACAAAATTATATTATGTCAACGGCCAAAACGGAAGGCTTAAGGTCACAAAAATAGGGGACAATGATAATTGATAATGATGAATGCAAGGTACTTATAACATTTTCTCACCCTAAACTAGATCAAACAACTACTTACACCATATTCAATTCCCCTCCCTCTGATCAAGGGCAACAGCAAAAGTAGTGTCAAAATGTGGCTGAGCACCCTGATAGGGAACTTAGACCAGTTGCCGTGTGCCCTTGCATTCATAACATGGACACAAAATTGGAGAGGAGGAGCATTTGACTTCACACCTATAATGCAAAGATCCATTGAAACACCTCATTTACAGTGATAGGCTTTACAAAATGTTCCCACATCAGAAACTACCTCTATATGGAAGTCAACTAAAGGAATTGCTGGAGCCAGGGACAGTCTACAGCATCCTTGTCTAAGTCTTCTTTCATCTTTTTCACTTGTTCCAGTGCCTGTTTCAAGTCCATTGTCTCTAATGGCAAATCAGAAAACTTTTGCAGAAACTGGCGAGCCAAAGCGGCGCCTCTAGACATGTCACTGGGATCACTCACTCTCTTTCTTTTGGATCCCACCTGTATATAACTGACAAGCTCAAAATGGTGCATTTCATAGCCAGGATAAACCAAAATATTCACTCGTAACATGGCATCTACTTTTTGGAAGTCCAAAACATATATGCAAAATATTCTAGTAAATCACTCTGCTTCAGTACCATGGCATTTATTGATAAACACTAATTCTAATAATTGTCAGTTTAAAGCTTCATGTTAAAAATTGATGTTTAGAGAAACAGATAAAGTAACTGAAGCAACACAATAGAGTATTCCTCATAATAAGCAATGAAGCACTGTGAACCACTAAAGACCATACCTCTTCTTCTGCATTGTTTGAAATGACAGCAGGAGAGAAATCTTCCAATTCAGCAGCTTTTTCTCTAGCAAGGGTGACAACACTTTCAGGAAAGTTGGCAAATTCCGCGACATGAATACCAAAACTTTGATCACAAGCACCTGGTTCAACCTGGAAAGTGGCATTCCAAGAAGTATTAGTAAATGCAGAAAGAGATTACAGCCAGATGGAGAACCAATTAGGAACTGATGTTCAAAGTTTTTATTGCTTTATTAGGCTTAGAGTTTAGAGTTTACTTTCCACTAGAGGTTAATTATTACGAAAAGTAGACTTCAATTGATAAATAAGAAATAATATAGAGTTTCTCCTCCTTATTTTCTCCTTCCATTTCCTCTAAATTTTTCCCCTTTCTTCTATAATTTTTCCCCTTTCCACTAAGAGTGTGTTTATTAATTAGGAAGCTTTACAAAGAAAATATAACTTAATTACTAATACGTGATCACAAAGTTTACTAAATACTAGTAGAAATCAAATATGTAGACCCCACATACAAGGAAATAAACTCATGCTGGAAAGAGAATTTAATTCCCCCTTCCATCCAAGGAATCAAGTTCCCTTCTTAATTCATTTTCAAACGAAACTTGATTACTTTTTCATTTTTGTTCCTGATTAGTAAACGCGTCTTTAATTTCCATCCCTACTAAAACTATTCTATCATTTCTTCAATCTCTGATTTCCCACTACATCACTGTCACAAACATGCTTCATAATAAAAAACTGAATGAATCCAAGAATATCTGTGATGACATTTTTAGGATCTGGTTGATACCTCACAATACATATTCCTATAATTATCGATCATTTTAAGCAATTATGTCAATATAACTACACAGCATTAAGAAAAAAGGTGGAACTGAAATTTGTTCTTTATCTGGCTTATGATTTTTGCAAACTTGTGGACTGTGGTATCTAGCTATTTTAAATTAAGACCCTGTTAGGCCCCAATCATCACCCACCATAAGAGGCATGGATCAATCAAGGGATTGAATTGTTTAATAAGTCAAAAGTATTAAAGGGGTTGAATTGTTTAATAAAGAAAGGCAGTGATTGCTTGATTGATTGTAGCTTGATTGTAGCTTGTTGGAAGGGATGTGTCTTTGCAGTAAATGGCTATTTTTAGGGGATGTTAGGAAAGCTAGGGGATATCTTTTTGTGTCTTGAATATTGTAAGCAGAGTAGTTCTGCCTAAAGGATAAGTGTAGCACTTGCCTTAACCTCCTGGTACAACATTAAGAGAAATTATCCTTGTTCTTTTGTTGTTCAATAATAAAATTCTCTTACCTCCCCTTAATTTTACTTTGAGTTAGCGAGGTTCCTAACAATTGCTTTCAGAGCGTTATGCGAAGAACCTAGTGAACGGTTAGTACTCAGATGGAGAGTCGTGTGGAATTGCTCGTAAAGGAAGTGTCGGAATTGAAAAGTCAAATGGTGGTCATGAATGGAAGCTGTCCAAATTGGTTTCGATTTGAAAATTGCTCACTAAGTTGAGCGAAAAAATACTGTTGAACAAAATGAAGGCTGCTGGTGGTGAGTTTTCATCTGATCGGTTGACTGAAACAGTTACAACAGCCACGATGGCTGCCATCCCAAAGCGGAACGTGGAATCCACGACAACCAATTGAACTATTTTGGCCAATGATGAGTTTCGATTGGCGGTGAACAAAGTAGAACTACCCAATTTCAATGGCCAAAATCGTGTGGGGTGAGTTTATCGAGCGGAACAATACTTTGAAGTGCAAGGAACTAAACTAGAACACAAAGTCTGGTTAGCTAGCGTTTGTGGCTATGGAAGGTATAGCCATTCATTGGTTGACATGGTTAAAAGGAAAACTCCCTAAGAATAGCTGAGAAGTATTGTCTGCAGAAATTATACGACGATTTGCGGATCGAAGATTGGAAATCCATATGAAAATATGACAGGATTGAAACAAGTGTCGATGGTAGAGGAGTACATCCAGTAGTTTGAATACGTCGCCGGAATGATACCAGAGATGCCTGAACCGGCTTATGTGGGCAACTTTATCAATGGGTAGAAGGATGAAATCAAGAGGAAGATCAGGGCGCATGACCCTCAAGAGTTGATGTGCGTGATGGAGCTGGCTAGGGATTTGGAAGAAGAAATTTTGGGCGTGACTATGTACTCGTAAGCTACCCATGGGTTCCAACCCATGTCTAGCAACCCACAACCCGTTGGTTACCCCTTATCTAACCCGACTACTACCGAATCCACCAAGTCACTACATGAACAACGACCAACAATTGTCTGTCAACCATCAGCTTTTTCGACTCCAACAACCTAAGAATTTCCACAAAATAGATGGGACAATCTCACCACTTCTCCGGCCAAGATGTGAGCTCGCCACATTAAAAATCAGTGCTTTCATTGTGAAGGACAATGCTCACCAAACCATGTCTGTCTTAAGGCACACCTATGAGTCATGATTGCAGCTGAAGACAAAGAGGAGGAGATATCCAAAGTTCCGCCTAAGGGACAAGGCGGTTGCTAAAGGGGATAGAATTGTTAGGCCTCGTCATCACCGACCATAGGAGGCATGAATCAATCAAGGGATTGAATTGTTTTACAAATCAAAAGTATTAAAGGGGTTGAATTGTTTGATAGGGAAAGTATTAAAGGGGTTGAATTGTTTAATAAGCAAAGTCAATGATTGCTTGATTGATTGTAGCTTGTTGGAAGGAAGTGTCTTTGTAGTAAATCGCTATTTATAGGGGATGTTAGGAAAGCTAGGGGATATATTTTTGTGTCTTGAATATTGTAAGTAGAGTAGCTTTGCCTAAAGGCTAAGTGTAGCACTTGCTTTGACCTTCTAGTGCAATACTAAGAGAAATTATCCTTGTTCTTTTGTTATTCAATAATAAAATTCTCTTGCCTCTCCTTAATTTTACTTTAGATTAGCAAGGTTCTTAACAAACCCTCTTTTTAAACTTTCGCAGTGCATACAGCAATAAGAGTCAACTAGCCACCTGAAATCTACAATTTTGGCACCAAAGAAACAAAGGCTGGCCTCAGCATACAGTTACCTAAGTCTCGCAGCCTAGCATTTGATCATGCTTAAAACTAGTACATCTAGGTCATTCATAATTACCAGAACCCCTCATTACATTTCTACAACTTGTGAGGTGCCGTTATGCCACTTCACTATTCGCTGTTCGACCACCCATCTCCTAAAGTGGCTAAGATATTATGATAGTTAGATTGACATTGATTGCCCTCTGTTCTAACATCTATATGACAACGCAATATAAGATGAACTCAGAAAGCAGAGGCCAAAAACTGTTACCTTGTACAGCATTGTAAGCTTGCGACTTGACGAGTCAATGTGTGCACTAACATGATAATTTGCAACCCCAAAAATTTGCTTTGAATGGAGTTCATGGTTGCCATTTTCATGAGCTAGTGCAGTCAGTTCGTGGAAGTGGGTTGCAAACAAAGTAGGTGCTCTGATCTCTTGAACAAGGTGCTCACATATGGCCCATGCTAAACCTGGAAACCAAAGGAAAACATGATTAAACTAAGCTCACATATGGTCTAGATGTCAGAAACTATGATGTCACATTTAAAATTAGAAAAACAACATACAGGCCTCCCATACATTTTGACCCGTAGATGAAGACTGGGTCAGTGATGTAAACTTTTTTTTTTGAAATACAATAACCTAAAAATTTTAAAATCTTTATTAGATATTAATTAGTGAACCTATCCTGGCCTCAGTTGTAAGCATTAAAACCAGAAGAAAATATTAATTAATGTATCAGATGGGCTTATTCTCCACCCAAAACAGGCAGAGCCACATGACTGCATGGATGGAAAATGTTTGAATGTGTATACAGCCACATTCCGCCATATTTGAATGGTGAGATAAGTAAAAGCTCAACTCTCATCACCAAAAAAAGTTCCAAAAATCAGTGCCTATCTCTTGCTGTTCTATATCTTTCTATTGGACATACATCCTACTATTAGAGAGTCTTATATCATCGGTTGGAATCTTTCATATTAAATTTAAGCTTTTAAGTCTATTGTTTATTTACATGGTATCAGAGCTCGATCTGTCCCCAGAATCTTGAGTTTGAATCCAGTTACATGCAATTTGATTATGTATTTGTTTGGTAATATGCATTTGTATTTGGGCTTGGTCACGTGCCAAGCCAGTTAATCTGGCACGTAAGAGGGTGTATTAGCCCCTTTTTATTAGCTCAAGTTTTAAGGTTTGTCGGTTACCAACATTTTTATGATTAGTAGGCAATGGTTGGGTTCTAATAGAAACTCATCATGAAATGAGCTCCAAAGAGAGGCGACATTATGACTAAAAAGTTAAAAAGTGATTTCGCAATAAACTTTTCTGATTATTTTTCTAAATATATAAATACGTAAAATATTAAAAGCCTAAGTTTCAGTTGCCTAGGAACCAAGCCACATTTAATCTATTTTTCATCAGCTTGTCATTTATTTTCAAACCAAGCAATCTGCCCACAAAAATTCTGATTTCAGGTACACCATAAATGTGATTATTCTCTATGTGTCAGTGTGTGTGAGAGAGAAACAAACCAAATCCATCATAAGTTGATGTCCCACGGCCCAACTCATCTATGATTATCAATGACTTCTCAGTAGCTCCCTTCAATATTGATGCAGTTTCGAGCATTTCTTGCATAAATGTAGAAACTCCACGAAGCTGAAAGGAAGGATAAATAAAAAGGAAAAACTTCAATCACGGGGAAATGAACCAGTAGCACATCTGGAAAATGATAAAGCATCAATATATGTGGTTAGTCCAAGAGCATGACAGTCTCAGTAATATTATATCATAGAGTTCATAACTTGCGGGCACTAAGTATATAGAATGGTATAATGTATTAAATAGATTCATCTAACAATGCTCCTACAATCCACAAGCCAGCCCATGACCCAAAAACAATTCTAGATCCACCTATGAGTCACCAAATTTATCGTTTGCTATTAAATAAGTGTTGCTTTTGTACAAGAATACTGTGTAAGCATTTTCTAAAAAGATGTATATGTAAAGCTCTTTAGTTGGCAGATCTTAAAAACACTCTTTAAAAAGCATATTCATTAAATGTTTCTTTGAAAAGTATATCTATGTGTTTCTTTAAAAACATTTAAGGGTATGGTTCAAGTAACTCAACTGATTATATTCTATCATCCATTATAGAAATTGAGAGGCATGATTCTATCTAATTGACATTTTCAAGAAACAACAATTATCAACCTTTCTACTGAAATGTGTACATATAAAAAATTATTGAAGCATTAAAAAAGGACGTGCATTTTTATTTTCCACAGGACCCACTTGGCACAATAACATCTTCAGCTACAGCTTTCCTAAGCAAATGAACAAGCATTCGGTAGAATAGATAATGAAAAAATGACACAATCAACTAAAAGCAATTTTTAAAGTTCACTAGTATATGTGAGTCTGCAATTTCTTCTGAAACTCCATTCATAGGTAATAAAAGATTATGTTTCTTATTTAAACAAAACTAAAAGAAAAAATACTTCTCTATCCTGCACTGAACTTTGTAAATGGCAAAACAATGGTACAGAAGCAGAGAGATGCAGGCAACAAAGACTTCTTAATGTGCTACAAAAGGAAATATAGACACATAAATAGCATAACAAATAGCTTGATAAGTAATCTTTATAATTCAACATTTAAAGTTCATAAGAAGTTGGAACTTCAAGAGAGAATGTCATGGAACTCACTTGGCAGTCCCCAGCACCAACACGGGCAAAAATGCAATCACGCACAGAAATGCTAGCTTTGTCACATGGCACAAAACAACCAACTTGTGCCATCAGAATATTTACACCAATCTGCAAATGAGACCAAAATTCACAGCTATCAACCATAGAAATTTCTCATTTAGTAATATTAAAGGTCAGAAGATCTTATGTAACAAAAAACTAGGATGGACTTTGGCATCGAAATTTGACATAAGGTTAACAAATGCGACACCATTAAAAAGGAATGGCAAAATTTTTATATAGGTATTTAAATCCAGCAAAGACAGCAAAAACTTACTAAAACAAGATTCTATGTCATGATGGGACAATAAAATAGCAACTAAATACTCAGATAGGATTGATAGGAAAGACTCATATAATCTAATAATAAATAACACACCTGCCGAATAAAGGTGGACTTCCCACCCATGTTAGGTCCAGTAATGATCTGGAACCAGCTCTTTCCCCTGATCTGACAAGTGAGGAAAACCAAGGAGTAAGCAACAGATGATACTGACTTATATACGCTAGAAAAATGGCTTTCTGGATTTGACCAAGAGAATACTCACAAGTCTACAATCATTTGGTATAAAATTCACCCAGTCTTGAGCCTCTACACAAGGATGCCTACTCCCTTCTAATATGATATCCCCCACATCCTATGATAACAAATATTGCAATAGCAACACTGAGAAGAAGTGTATCTTATAATACAAGGAGAAAAAAGAGGAAAATTTGAGGCAGTGAAAAACAAAATGCAACAAATAGTTTATAAATATGTACTGGTGTGCTGATTTCTGGTCTTGTGTATGAGGAAGGACAAGAAGAAGCCAAATCAGCAAAACTAAGTAAGACATCCAATTCAGAAAGCAAGCCAGCCAAAGACTTGAAAACCTGCAGTGCTCAAACTTTCTTCAATCAGATCATGAGCAATAGGAATAAAATAAGTTACAATAGGAAATGAATACCTCAGAGAAAGTTGCCGTAGTTTGAACAACTTTGACAACAAGGTCTTTTTGACAATTCTTATACTCCTCAAGTATCTTTTGATACTGGTCCCCTAATTTTTTAAGTTTTGTATTTGTAAATTTCACTCCGTCCTTGCGGGTTTCGAGGACAATAAATTGAGTGGTGAGCTTTTTCCTTATTTTTGGCTCTTCTTTCTTTGTAATTCTGAAGACATGCCCAAACTGTGTGCCTTTATCTAACTTTAGTGCTTTGTCTATAGGCAAATCAAGGTCGTAAGCAGTCTGTTTATGCAAACTATGTATTTGGCGCTCCAGAGACTCCTGCTCATCTTTCAGTGCCAATAATGCAGTATCATAACTGGGTGAAATCATGTACTCTCCATTCTCAAGTTGATCGAGGTCAACAGAAGCCTCTACCAGAGCAATGAACTTATTCAAGTGGTCATCATCTGTCAATGACTCCATTGGATCCAAATACCTTTCCTTTATCAATGTTGAAAACTGTCCATCATATTGTTGCAAGGCACTTCTAATGTATGGAAGTCTAATAATTGACTGCATCAAGAAGACAATTAGCACTTCAAAAAAAAAAAAAGAAGTAAAGTACATGGTTATCTTCATTTTTTATTCTTTGCTCTCTTTTCTTTTCACAAAAAAGGAAAAAAGAAATTTTATAAAAAGAAAAATGGGAGGATATACAAGAAGTAAACCAGCTGTCCACCGAAGTGAAGACTAACGAGAGGTATATAGTCCAATAGAAGTATAATTCAGTTTATGACATAATAAACAAGTGACAAGTAAGTTGCTCTTGTCAGTACAGCAAGGCAGCATACCATAATATGCACATAATAAAGAATGTACAATAAAGGAAACATGTTAAAAAATTCTGCAATTCCAAACTCTTTTTAAGCAATAAATAATGTGTAGACAACAGATGACCACTCTACTTAGAATGGATCGAAATTACACTATATCAGGCTAAGTAACCGACCAACGAGAAAGGCAAAAAGATATTTATGAAAGGGTGAACCAAAAACTTTATTTAGTCCAGTGGGGAAGATGACTATTCCCCTTTGTTGTCTATCAAATATAAACACTAATCTCATTTCAAAATATATATATATATATATAAACACTAATCTTTTTCTTTCTTTCTCTACTTTAGTGAAGCTAAAATTTGAAAAGAAAATAATTCAGTCATATAAGGACACCATTGCACTTTATCAAGCATTATATTAAAAAAACTAACAGAACCCACCTGATAAAGTTTTACTACATGCTGCAAGCCAGCTCTCCTCTTCTCAAGATTGTGCGTCAGTCGCTCTATATCTGAAATTCTTTTAAGATGTTGCCTCAGATCTTGACGAAGTTGAGTATCCTCCACGAATGTTTGTACCAAATCCAGCCTTGTGTTGATTTCATTTACATCTAACAAAGGCTGCTTTAGCCACATATGCAGTAACCGCTTTCCCATTCCAGCAGTACAGGTTCTATTCATGAGACCGAACAAACTAAAATTTTTGTTTGCATCAGTTTTGCTTTCCAAGACATTTAGTGCCCTCATAGCAGCAGAATCTAACCTCATATAGCTATCCAGGTTGTACTTTCGAATAGAATAATTCCCATAGTTGCTCTCATCTGCAAGTAATTCAGCATATGACAGTAATGCCCCTAATGCACCAGGAGCAATTTCAAACCCAGAAACCAGATCACGAACTGGTTCAATGGAACCTTTAACAAGCCTACCAAGATCCTGCACCAAATCCCTTGTTTTAAACTCAGTTTTCTTTCTCTCAGTTAACATCACACCGCATCTGGTCAGAGCATCATGTAAAGTTCTAAACTCGTAAGATTTTCCACTTTCCACAGGCAAAAGGCATTCCTTGCAACTGAGAGCAACCAAAGCTGATTCCACATTTGTAAAGTGGCTATCATCAAGAAATTCAGCTAATCCAAGTACTCTCTT
Organism: Litchi chinensis; assembly: GCA_019925255.1. NCBI lineage: Eukaryota > Viridiplantae > Streptophyta > Magnoliopsida > Sapindales > Sapindaceae > Litchi > Litchi chinensis. The sequence continues at coordinate 15,390,644 of CM034470.1, read as the reverse complement.
GGTTAAATCAACATAACCCAGCCCAACAGTACATTCATTTTCACGGAAGTTCAGACACAAAGCAACAACTACAGGAGTATCCTGCATCTCATTGTTGGCAAATAAAACATCTTCAAAACTGCCTAAATTTCCAGGTGTTCCACTTTTTGCCAGTCTCCAGTTTGAGCCACTGCCTTCATAGAGCTCAAGAGTATGATCTGTTCTCTCCAGGAGAAGATCACGGGCAATTGTCTCAAACATGTTCTTACTAACACTGACACTTGAAAGACCATCAGATCCACTACCCAATTGTCGTAATGCAGTAGTGGTGTGGTAGTAAGTCTTTGCAATGAAAGTTGCATTTTCACCATGTGCAGTATAGTAGTCCTACATATTCACTCAAAACCAATTAAACATGACAACTAAATGATGTGTGGAATAAAAAGAGGATAGCATAATATAAAACTTCATCAAAGCTTATGAATCACATGGCGTAAATTTCAGATAACAAGGAGCACAGGTAAGTCATGTGATTTATAGACATTATACATCTCTTCTAAGTTGAACTTAATTAAACAAATAAACATAAAAGATCCTATAAACTAGAACAGAAATGTAAAATCAGATAACAAGAGAGGTAAAAAGAGAGAGTTGTATTAATAAAAATATTAACTTGCAAAACCATACGGAATTATAATTTTGTAATTTGCCAGCATGTATGTATGAGTACATCCAATATACACTTGAAACTAGAAAAGACACTGAATAAACAGAAGTAAAATGAAGATGGGCAGAATGAAAACAAAACTCCAACTAACTATCAGACATAAGATCAAATAAATACAACAAAAATTCTTGGAGAGAGTTACCATCTGACCTGGCAAACATCTTAGCGTGAAAAACAACAGGCTTCCCAAGTGATTTCTAGTATCTATGTTTTTGGGCCCTTTCCAAAACTTATTTTCAGTGTCAAATGTCGAAAACAAAAACATTTTGAACAGAAATGCAAAAGAAATATAAACTTTTTCCCAATGGAAGATTTTCAATGAGAAAGAAGAAATCATATCATGACGTTTTTCAGAAACAAGGTCATCTAAATGGCATTTCTCAAAAATGTGATTGATTTCTTTCCAAAACTGAACCATTTCAAAATTAAAGAAAAATCTACCAGCATTGACGGAAGAAGAATAACATTAAAAAAAGCAAACATTACAAAATTAATTTCAGTTTTCAAAGTACACTAATTATTAACAAGCATTTAAACAGAAAAAAGATAAAAGACACAACAACCAAATTTATAAAAGAGAAAAAATAAAAACAGATACGCCAACATCGAAGTTATTTAGAATATAGGACTGGGAAAAAAAATAACAACAACAATTGTTATAAATTTTAGACCATGAACTGACCCTACGATCGAAGAACCGAACAGCCCTTGAGTCCTGCAGTATATAAAAACAAAACAACATAACAAAATTAGAAATTTGTTTTAACAAATGTTTGTATCCACTTACATTTTTACTATTTCCTTTTTACTTCCCCACAATTAAAGCACCTATAAACCAAACCCAGTAAACAGAAAAATGCTCGCTTCATCACAGAAGACAAAAAAATGAGAATACCCACAAACCCCAAACATACAATAATGACTTTTTAAACCAAAAGTTACAGTTTTGATCCAAATATAGACACACCCAGATGAAAAAAATGAAGTTGGCTTACATCAGGTAGGGTTTTGTAGAAAGACAGAAACCCTCGAGCTTGCTTTGCATCTGATCACAACAATTTCAATAAAAAAATAAAAAATATATATTTCATTCCTCCATATAACTGTAAAATCAAAACAAACCCAAAATTGAATTGAGAGAGTGAACATAAGAGTAAAGGTGGGTTTTAGTGTTTTAGTTACCGAGTTTGAACTCTGGAAGCTTGTTCTGTTCTTCAGAAACGTTGTTGTCATCCATTTGAGACTCTTGTGGTTTGATTATTCGTCTTCTAGAAAGCCTGAAGAATGGTTTTATATGTATTTGTAAGTGTGTATATATACGTACATGACGGTGTGGTAATGGCGGGAAGGGAACAGAGTGGCGCGGCTTTTTATTGGGGGCGCCTGCACCGCTACATGCCCGCTTGTTGTAGATTTGAGAAAAGTGAAAATTAGAGGTTTAGCCCGGTGGGCCTAGATTTTAAGGCCCATATTTTTGTGGGCCTTCAAGCCCAAGAATGAACATTTTGATGTTGCTCTGCTCAAACCCATCAGAGTTGATTTGTGAGATCTGCTTCTTTGTTGTGGCTTCGAAATTTTGGTCGCCTGTTTATAGTTGGCATCTATGATCGGTTGATGAAATGGAAATTATTTTACTTTTCCTTTATAAGTACATGTCGTAAACTTAATAGCTAAGGAGGACATTAATAGTATACAAATGATAATAAAATTTATCATTTGTCAAGTACGTGGGCTTTTCTTAAATTTATCGTTTGTCAAGAGTACGTGGTGGGCTCGTCATTTCGAGGACATTAGATTTAGGGATAATTACTAAATAACTACTTGAGGTTTGAACTTTTTTAAAAAAAAAAAAAACAATTAATTGACACTCACCTCCCATTCACTAACTATTTGATCTTAAAAAAATAAGGTTGAATATTTAAATATGAAGAGGACATTAGTAGTGTCATTTAATGGAAATGCCGTTTTTGTTTGTCAAAAGCCAAATCTTAGGTAGGTATTTAATAATTAGTTCATAATTTACATATGACATATCTGGTGTTATTCAAAACTTTAATTAAATAATTACGCATTATTTAATTAACTTGATTGATGATATAACAAGGCCCCTAGCTTGCAACACTGAGATTTTCTTGCTCATGGAAGATTATTTCATTTTCATACGAGGGATGTCATTATCCTTGCTTTAGATGATGTCATTCTCACCAAATGAGGATGACGTCATTGTATGTCTAAATGACATCAAACTTATTGCTTTGCTAGAACAGTCTCGAATACACACATACACACAGTGCATACTCTCTTGTATAAGAGTTATTGATAAATATAATTTATATATATTTATTATCCTTAAATATAGGTTTATTAGTCCAATTTTATGTTAAATTTATTTTGATTAATTATGTTTTTGATAAAACGTGAATAAAAGAGGATTTATATGTTAAATTAAAAAAAATTATAATTTTTATCTAATTAAAATCTAATTCAATCGAGAATTCAAATCATGTCTAAAGTATTTATCAATCAAGTAAGAAAATTGGTTGAAACAAATAAATATATATATATAAGAAAAAAGGTAAATTTGAAACAAATCAATTTTGAGTTATTGTTGAGGGGTATGACACGTATAAAAGTGGGCTTATACGACAAAGTTGGCCCAGCAGCCAAACGTAGCAGAGGACAGAATTAGCGGGCGCCTAACAAGGGGGCTGCCTAACAAGACAAAACACAACAGTAGAATTGAAGCAATACAACGGCGGTTTTGGAGCTGATAGAAGAAGCAATACGGCTGGTTTCAGGAGTAATTTTGTGACAAAATTACATCAATAGTTTCAATAAGATGCCGGATTTTTATTTTATTTATTTTTTTAGCTTTTGTTATCATCATAATTATTTAATTTTATTTTTTGAGATGTAAGATAGAATCTTATTGATTTTGTGATAATTTTTCTATTTGAATATTATTATAAATGTTGTTTCTAATATTTGATAATTTTTAGTTTCATCAATTGATAAAATAAAAATTATTTTACATTAAATATCAAGTATTTTTTGTTGTTATAAAATTATTTTATTAATTTGACTATGGATTAAAAAGATTTAAATATAAGATTTTTGATTATATGTTTTTTAATATTAAATACATGTAATGCTTAGATCTTATAAATTTCAAATCTTGAAGTAAGAATTTACATAAGATTTATTTTTTAATTTAATTAATAAATTTTGAGAAAACAACAAATTAATTTATAAATTGTTTCTCTTGATTTTTTAAGAATAATATTTTGAATAATAAAATATTACAAGTTGATAACGGTGAATTCTGAACCTCAATTTTTTTTTTCAATTATTTGAGTTTCACAACTTAATTTTATCTTGTTAATTTAAAATTTTATTTTATTTAGTTTTAATTAGTTCTCAATTTTCAAAACTTTACTAACTATATTAAAATTAAATTTAAATTAAATTTAGATTAATATTTTTTCTATCTCTGTAAGATCGACCTCGTATTTATATAATATATTCTCTAATAGATTTTGTGTATTTACAAGTACTAAAATTTACACAACAATTAGTTATGGTATTTCTTAGATATTTTTTTTAAGAAATCTCTCGGGTTTTATTTAAAACTTTAATTAAATAATAATAATAATTTATTTAATTTGATTTATGATATAAGAAAACCCCCTAACTTGCAAGAGTAAGATTCTCTCGTTCTTGGAAGGTTATTTCATACGAAGGATGTCATTATCTTTGCTTTAGATGACGTCACTCTCACCAAATGGGGATGACACCATCATATACCTTAATGACATCATCATCTGACTCGATGACATTAAACTTTTTGCTTAGCTAGAACAGTCTCATGTGTGTGTATATATATCTATATATATATACACACGCACCAGTGCATACTCCTTTACACATAAGAATTATATTTAAATCCGCCCCTTACGCATCAGCGCAAACTCCTTTACAAATATAAGAATTATATTTAAATCCACTCCTTTTTGATAAAATCTTATATATATATATATAAATTGAAATCTTATGCATTTTTATGAGATCTTTTGTTGGAATGCTAAGTGTCGATGTCAGGAAACGGTCGACTCAGAGATTCTAAAGCCCAGACTGCAAACGTGATAATAAGATAATGAAAACAGTAATAAATGTGTAGTAAATGAGGTTTAAGGTTGGTATGTTATAATAAAGACAGATGAATGTTGGTTATGGTGAATGAATAACAATAATGGAGCAATTAATAAAGAAATGAGGGGGAAGAATGAATGCAAACATAAGGATTTTTACGTGGTTCGACAACTGCGCCTACGCCCACAGGTTACTCTGAATTAATTTCAGTAGAGTGATGGTATGCTAATGTTGTTAAATTGTTTGGTATAGTAAAAATCTCTCCTATTTATAGAGGGGGAGAGATACAAAAGAGTGTTATACACGCTACAAATTATGATTATTTTCAACTAATCTGACACAAATCATACTACATTTATTGTACAGACAATGATTATTCTCTTCATGCACACGCTGTATTAAATGCACCATGAGAAGCTTTCTCCTCATTAAATGCATAGCCACTGCATTAAATATTTCTTGGTAAGTGTGTAAGTGGCACCAACGAGAAATCAGGGAATTAGGTAGGACTGATGACTTGCTGCACAAGGTATCATTTGGTTCGAGCTTCCAGGTCAGTCGAGCTACGCGAGCTGAGTAGATGCTGACCTGGCATGGAAACATGTTCGGGCTGTCTTGGCGTTACGCGAGCTTGCGAGCTCAGCGAGCCCGTCGTAGCGATCTGAGAGTTGGGCTTGCTGGATCTTTATTTTTGTTCATGTTTATTGGGCTTCTAGCAACTCATTTATTCAAGTCGAGAAAACAAACATAACACTAAGCAACATAAAATATGCTTGTGAATAAAATTTTATTTTATTTTCAAGTTAGGGAACTATTTTTTCAAAAAATTTCAATGTAAAAAACATTTTAAAATAGGAGAACAAAATAAAATTAGACAAAAATCATTCTAAACTCTAAAAAATAGTTAATTTCAATTTTTAGTATTGATTTATAAAAATAGATATTAGTATTGACTAATAAAAATAGTTTGAAATATATATATCTATCTGTGTGTGAGCACTTACGCGTGTATTTCAATTTGTAATCTGGTTTTGCAACTGCTATTTGAAAGGTCGATATTTGTTGCTTATTGTCAACAAACTACGGCATGACTATTTGCCAACCGGGCAGAAAGTATTTTAGTAATTTTCCCTTTGGTTTTTTGCTTTTCAATTGAAAGGGTATTTTAGTAACTTAGGAACATGCTTGCAATTATTTGAGGGGTCAAAAACAAACTCAAATTTTCTTTGGGCTAAAAGCAAAATTTCAATTCCAAATGTGAATTTTTAAAAAATGTGCATGTGTATTATTAGTTTTTTTCTTCTTAGGGGTCGTTTGTTTTTCCTACTTAAGATTTAATAGTGCTGAATTGCATATATTAAGTTGTTTTTGTTTGTTTTTTTAAGTGGTCAAACCACTTAAAACTATAAAAAACAACTTAAAAAATTAAGTAAAAATTTTTAACTTTTCACTTAATTGCAAATCACTTAATCACATTTCAAAATTTTTATTCCAAATTTATCCTCTTCAAAATAATATAATTTCAAATTTATCTTAATGTTATATTACTCAAATTTTCTTTTCTTTTTTGTTTCTTGATACTTACCAAAAATAATTTGAAAAGTAAAACTTAAATACATCTCATCCCAAATTATCTTAGAGTTGAACTAATATATTTTAATTTACAATTTAAATGTTCATTTTTTTTAGTTGTTTTCTTAAATATATTAATATATTTAAATATAAATATGGCTAATATTACTATATTTTTATATCATATTTTTATTATGAATAAAATATTATTAATATGTACATAAAAATGTTTTAGAATTTATTAAATTATTTATTTCCAAATGTTTGTATTAAATTAATTAAAATTACATAACAATAAATAATAAAAGGGCATAAATGTCAACTTACTAGTTTTCAGATAATTTTAGATTTAAAAAACAAACAAGTTTATAATATATTCAGAGGTAAGAGAGAAAAAAACAAACATGTTATTTAGATTTCAGATTTTAGTCACTATTTAGTATTCAGTCTTCAGTGACACTGTTCAGTCTTCAGATAAAAAAACAAATGACCCCTTAATGTACACTTATATAATAATGTCATGTTTCTATTATCAGTCATTTGATTAACTTACTTTCATTTATTTTAATTTAATCAATATTCATTTATACTTAATCAATGACCCACCTAATTAATTTCGGTGCATATGAATATGAAAATTATTTCACTTATTATTAATACCATTCTTATTTTCATAACAAAAGAAACCTACATTAATTAATTTATACATTATTTAACTTATTATTAATACCATTCTTATTTTCATAACAAAAGAAACATACATTAAATAATTTATACATCATTAGAGTTTAAAATTCCCTTCACCTATATCACACAATATTGAGATTCCTTGTCTGTCCTGCCAAATCCTCCACCCCACCGGTGGCCTCTGATATGCCTTCTGAAAGTGTGGTACCTCCTATATAAAATAAATATATGAATTTAAATAAACTCAATAAATAATATTCTGATTAATTATTCAACTCGTAAGGGTTTCTAGACAATCCTTAACCGAATTCACTTTTCGATGATTGTTAAACATAATTTTAAAATATTCCATTTGGGAACCCATTTTGAATTGGCTCTGGACTTGAAAAATATTTGATATAGGTTAATGACAACCTAAAATAATAATTTTTCTTTCATTCATAACTTTCCATAATTTTACCAACAATTACTAATTTTCCTACATAAGATATTGACATCCCAAAATTAGATAAAATCATTTAACCAATTTCCATGCTACTTTAAAATTATATTTAACACAATTACATTCCCTTAATTTATTCCATGCTTAAGCTCACAAAATTCATCTCCAATAGCTTTTTGCCATTTAATTATTACCAAAGTTCTTCCAAATTGTTCATTCATCCTTAAAACCTTAAAGCAACCTTAAATTTTTCACACGCAAAAGGGAATATAAATTTTCTAGTGAAATAAATTAAAATTTTCAAACTAAAGATACAAACAATTATTTCAACTCAAATGGAAATGGAAACAAACTCCGGTGAGATTGTCTCTTATTTTTCCTCCTCTCTCTTCTCTTTTTCTCTTCTTTTTCTTTCTTTCTTTTCTCGATTCTTCCTTCACTCTCTAACTCTCTTCTCTTTTATAGTTTTACTTTTGACCAAGTGTTTTTGTTTATGTTTGATCTCCACAAGTGAAAATGGATGAAGTTTGTCTCTAATGCCTTTTTTTTTTTTTGGTAAAAATCATTTTAATCTCTAAATTTTGGGAAAACGTCAAATTTTTAACTATATTTTGAAAAATGATCAAATTATCCCTAATATTTTGAAAAAATATCAAATTAGTCCCTCACGTTAGTCAACTAACAATTAAACCTAACAAAAAACGTGAAAAAACTAATTTATCCTTAGATTATGTTAAAATGGACAAAAATTTTTTTATACACTTGTCCATAGTTAAATATTACAATAATTAAATAATAAAATCTGAAATAAATTAAAAAAATTAAAAATTAAATAAAAATTAAAAAATTAATAAAATAAAAAATTTACAAAAAAAATCTTAATCAAATCTCCATCTCCAAATGGACAACAAAGATTAATTTGAAATAAATTAAAAATTAAGAAACTAAATAAAAATTAAAAAACAGTTTATCAATTCATCTTTATTCCCAAAAAAAGAAAAAAGTTTATCAATTCATCGACCTAAATTTGGGTTTCCAATCGATTAAAAATCTAATCTAGAAACCAAAAAAAATACACCCAACATCATCAATCAATCTCCCAACATCATCAATCCAAAGCTAAACATTATAAATCATACCCAACATCATCAACATCCTACAAAACCATCAAACTCGAAAACCCAAGAACATCAATCATGAAGCAAAACCTAAAAATCCAACCAAATAATAATAATAATAATCATCGAACAAAGTAAAGAGGTCTGTCTGATGTGGTACGACACCAACCCAGGTGGGTTTGTTGTTGAACGAACCTAGGGGTGGGCATTTTGAACCCAACCCGAGTAACCCGACCCAACCCAATCATTTTTTATTAGGCTAGATCGGGTTACAACCTATAAAAAACCCGACGCGGGTTGGATTCAAAAAACCCGATTTATTATCGGGTTGGGTCAAGTTAGCTGAGTAACTAGAGAACCTAACCCAAACCCGATACTATATAAGCACAAAGATGTGTGCCCTAGCTACACTTTTCATTTCTCTCATATTTTCTCTCATTTTTCCTCTATCTACTACCCATTTCCTCTGTTGCCAGTCAATCATGCCTTTATTTCCTCCTCGACTCCTCACCTCTATATCTTTTTCTTCATCCATCCACACGGCCACGACGATTAGTCAACCCAACTCATTTTTTTATCCATCTAGGTCGATCATCCATGCTGCTCGACGGCTTCCTTCATGGTTGTTCTCCTTCAAGACATTAATTATTTAGCTGAGGGTTTCTGAAAACCCTTTATATTTGTATGGGTTTTCTGCACTTAATAACTCATCGATTTGTGAGAGTCTCTTGTTGCAGTGACTTTGTTATAATGTCTATATCTTGTATTTGATTTTTGTTTGTCTCATGGAAAGTTGCTTCCTTTTTATGTAGGGCAGTAAATAGCTTTTGCTAATAATACTGTTGTTGCTCTATTGCATCTCTACTGTTTCTCATTTTCAATTTCCAATTCTGCATTATCGTCGTTTCTCTCCTTATAAATGAAAACAATAAATTATTTTAGAGAGAAATCATGTCTCCTTTGGTTAACAAAAGTTTATTGCTACTGAAGTTGGTTGATCAAAAATTCATTTTTTATAGGGAACATCAGATTTATTAAACAAAAGAAAATAGGTTGATCAATATTAAATTCTCTATCAATAATAAGAAGTGTTGTAGATCGGTAAATGCATCATGTTTTTTGTAAATTTATATTATATTCTACCAAAAGAAAAGAGTGTTTCACATTGATCACTTGTGGCACATGCTAGTCAGTAAGGTTGCAAGCATGATGGAATTAATTTTTAGATGTTGTAAGAAGCTCAATCACATGAGCATTTTTATGTTTTTGTTGATTCATATTCATGTGTTAGGTTCATATGTAATGTATTATTCTAACTTGTGGTTGGTTATTTATAGTCAACCCGATCAACTTAACCCAACTCAACCTGACCATTATTGGGTTAGGTTGGATTAGATTGAAAAATTGATTAGGTTGAAAATTTTTCAACCTAACCTAAATCTAAAAAACGCCCACCCCTAAATGAACCTTCTTGGTTTGTCATTAAACAAATCCAAGTGGATTCGTTGAACGAACTCTCTTAGGTTCGTCATCAAACAAACCCAAGTGGGTTCGATGATCCAGGTGTCATGATACACTTGATTTACTACGATGGTAGAGAGAGGCGGTTGTGCCGAGTTTGACGATCCACCTAGGTTCGATGATCAAGAGATAAATGATTGTTGTTGTTGCATTATCGGTGGCAGAATATGATAAGGCAATGGTGGTGGCGGCAGAGGATGAGGTTGATGAGGGATGATTGACAATGATTTTGATTTTTGGTATTGAATAGGTTTGATTTTTGTGGAAATTTTTTTTTTTTTTTTTTTTTTTTTTTTTTTTTTTTTTGTGAATGGGTTTGAATTTTTTATGGTGTAAATTGTTTTATTTTATTATTTTTAATTTTTTAATTTTATGTCTTGCTCTAAATGATTTGGATTCCAATTTTTTTTTTTTTTAGTTTTTATTTTTTTTTAAATTTCTTAATTAATCTAGATTTCAAATTCTTTTCAAGTTTTTTTATTTGTTTAAACTTTTAATTTAATTTTTTAATTTTCTTATTTTTAATTTAACTTATATTTATTTTTTTCAATTTATCTAGTTCGGACACATGTCACCAACTTAGAGCATGATTAAAAATAACAATTTTATCTCTGTCCACCATACTATCCATTTAGTTTGACTAAAAGTTAACTAATTGAAGGAGCTAATTTAACACTTTTCAAAATGTTAAGGATGATTTGATTCTTTTATGAAACATAATTAATTCCCAAAAGTTAGAGATCAAAATGATTTTTTATTTTTAAGAAAAAAGGAAAAATCCAATGACATTTCTTTAGCAAATTGGGTGGGCTTCTTTAATGATAATTTTCTTTAAAAATAAATTGGACTCACTTAGAAAGTCATTTGACGTCATTTAATACTCAATTTCCTGTGAAAATAATTAGGCTCTGATTGCTTTTGAGCTTGTATTTGTTATAAAATTAATGAAATAAAATAGAAGAGGAGGAGAGAGAAGAACATGTGAATATAATATCACAAACAAAATAATAACAAATAACGTAACAAATATGAAAGTGGGACAGTAGAATAGGAGAGAGAGGAAATTTACTTGATATTAGAAAGTTTGAGATAGATTTTTTTACATATAAAAAAAAAAAAATCAAAAGAGAGGCAATATATAGGAAAATTTGACCGACTAATCCACCTCTTCAACATAAAATATTGTTGTTAAAATTTGTGGTTTTCCACCAATAATATTATTTAAATTGGTGTTTATCCATCTTTCATAATTATCTTCCTTCTAATAGGATATAAAAATATGTACTAACATAATTTCCAAGCAAAAAGAGATAAAAGTAAACATAGTAATATTAGATAGGTAACTTCCTAATTGGTATGACTATTTCTATCATCAATTAAGTAATCCATTTTTTCATTTACATTATTAAGAAAATCTAACAAGTCCAAACTTGTGATGTCTATTGGATTATTATCTTGATCTATAAAATTTGTATCAATTTTCTTTTCTTTCCCCTTTATAGAGACCTGATATAGATCAATCAAGTGTTTGGCTATACTACAGGTATGCGACCAGTGCCCAGACATGCCACATCTGAAATAAACATCTTCATAATTTTTAAAGGCTTTTTTCTCTACATTTTAGTCCTTGTTATGTTTGACGTTATAAACATTCCACTTTTGAGGAATGTTTTTATAGTTTTGATGACTTGAAAATTTATAACCACCATGACTATGATGACTGTTATGCCCGTTTTCTCGGCTTGGATAAATGAGCTGGTAAAAGCTCAACAGATATTAATAGGAATAAAAGCCCAGAAGGTCCGGCCTCTAGCTCATTACAGCGAGCTCGTGAGTTCGGGAGCTCGCGAGCTGCGGAAACAGGCCGAGCACATCTCCAGCCCAATTAAGTATCCCTTTATCCTGAGCGGCCCACCAGATCGAGAGCCCGCTTCAGAAGGTGCCTTATGCAGCGAGTCATCAGAACCACCAACTCTCTTGATTTCACGCCGGAACCACCTATACAATTACCAGGGAGTATTTAATACAGCGGCTATGCATTTAATGAAGAGAAGACCTCTCCTGGTGCATTAAATGCAGATATGCACGTGAAAGAAATAATCATTGTTTTTACAATAAATGTGGTATAGTTTATGTCAGGATTAGTTGAAATCACCATCATTTGTGACGTGTACAACACTCTTTTGTATCTCTCCTCTTCTATAAATAGGGGAGACTTTTACTGTATCGAAAGATTAAGCACACTAGTATACCGTCACTCTGCCGGAATTAGCTTAGAGTGGCCTGTGGATGTAGGCGCAGTTGCCGAACCACGTAAAAATCTAGTGTTTGCATTCCTTCTTCCTCTCTCCCTTCTTTGTTAATCGTCTCATTACTACCGTCCAACAACCACAACCAACATTTTTTCACCTTTATTATAACATACCAACCTTAAACATCCATTACTACACATTTATTACAGTTATCGTCATTTAATTACCACGTTCGCAGTCTGGGTCCCTGAATCTCTGGGTCGACCATTTTCGAACATTGACATCTTTTGGCCCTAGAAGGAGGGCCCAACAGCAACCTGGTAACTTTGTCTAGTTGACTTTTCTTTGATTGTTTACATTTCATCAATCTACAATGATTAGAGCAAGAACAACAAGAAGTGTTGGTGTGGTGGACGAGCGACCTGAAGGCCAGGAAGACCAGCAGAGCACCCTGCCTGCCAAAAAGGAGGTCGCTCAGGAGTGGCAACAACGTCAGCAAGCCTTGGAGGATACAGTGAGGCAGCTGATTGAAACAGTTAGGGCGTTGGTAGAAGTTCAGACCCATGTTGTGCGGAGGTAGGTAGAGGTCGTACCTCCCGGAAGAGTTCGCAAACAGACCACCGAGGAGATCCCAACTGCGAAGAGAGCAGTTAGCAAAGACAAGTCTTTATCTGAAGAATCAATACACTCCTCGAACCTGAACGTAAGAAGGGACGGACAGCGAGCTCGGGAGAGGGAGATCTCACCTCGCCCAGCTGACATAAGGGTGAGGGTGAGCCGTGAAGGTGATAGACATGTGGAAGATAGTCGCAGGCACGAGTGAGCTCGAGAGCATTGTGGCGGTCGTGAACCCGAGCTGCGAAGAGGAGTTGGACAGGTAGAAGATGTCAATGAAGTGCGCAGGCCGCGAGATCGCCAATTGGGAGAGCAGGAGAGCACCAGTAGGCGAGGCTCCGTGTGGCGATCTCAATCCCAAGACCCGATGGTAGAAGAACTGCTGCAAAGGGTCCAGCAGTTGGAGGCTCAACCTAGACTTTAAAACCGGGGAGAGTAGGATGATCACAAGGTCTCATTTGTTAGGGAGATCGAGACAGTACCTCTGCCACCTAAGTTCAAACTCCCGAGCATTCTACCCTATAGTGGTAGAAGTAACCCATACGACCACTTGAACGCCTTCAACATGCAGATGGACCTCAAGACGGACAACCAGCTGGTCAAGTGCCGAGTCTTCCCGACTACCTTGGGAGATGCTCCGCGAGCCTGGTTTAAGGGCTTCCCAGCTCGCAGTATAGGGAGTTGGAGAGAATGTCAACAGAAATTCCTTAACCAATATAAGGCCGTAAGGAAGCAGCTCGCACCCCATGCCACCTCGCCACCATCTTCCAGAAACACAACGAGTCCTTGAAGGATTACATGACCCGATTCAAGGATGAGGTGAATAATGTTGAAACACCGTCTGATGAAAGCATCTTGACAGCGATTTCTGCAGGACTCAGGAAAGATGGAAAGCTCTATGAAAGCATTTACAAGTCGCTAATGAAGGACTTGACGAGTTCTACGAAAGCGCTGCCAAAGAGATCAGATGGGAGGAAGCTTTCGGAGCCAAGAAATCCAATAACCAGCTGGGTGAAGCGAGCAGTTCCCACCAAGGGAAGAGAAAGGGCCAAGATGGGGACAGGCGAAGCGAGCAGAGGCATCAATCCGCTAATATTGTGGCGAAGCGAGCTAGGCCCGAGTCAAGAAGGGAGCGACCTCGGGGTCAAGGTCGGTATGGGAGTTACAGTGTCCTATCAGACAGACAGGATCAAATCTTCGTCGTAGAGAGAAACAAGGAGAACTTTGGGAAGTCACCTCCTACAGGAGTCCCGAACAGGCACCGAGATCAGAGGAAATTATGTGCCTACCACAATGAAAATGGGCACAACACCTCGAACTGTTGGCAGTTGAACGACGTCATTGAAGAGTTGATCAGATGAGGTCGCTTGGGAGAATACGTAGTGCGACTTGCAGGCAAGCGACCTCAGCAGCAGCATCCTCAACCCCAAAGTCAGCAGCCCGAGCAGCAGCAGCCCAGCGAGCTCTAGAGCCCGAGCACGAGCCCGTTGTAAGAACAATTTTTACCATTCATGGTGGTCCTCACGTGGCAAATACTTTAAACAGGTCGCACCAGAGGTATGTGAGGGAAGCCAACCACACCTTACTGGCGGATTATAGCAGGGCAGAGGGACCAGCTAAGAAGGCGAAGGTGTCCTCGAATGACATCATATTCACTGAGGAAGATGCTTAGGGTGTGCACTGGCCCCACAGTGACGCTATAGTAAAGTAAAAATTAAAGTCCTCACAGAAGGAGGAAAGATCCAAAGATTACAATGCCAATGCAAAGAAACTGAAAATTTATCTAAGTACTGGTAGGGGCATCTGGAGACGGATGATTCGAGAAAGCCTTTGCCAAAGTCTTTGCAACAGGAGGATCTTGAGACATTGGAGGACCTTCAGGAGCTGGAGTCGGATCCGCTTGGAGGTCTGAAGGTGTTGGTTGACCAGCTGGAGAAGCTGAGGAGGAACCGCCCTGCTGCGCGCCCTGAATACTGGTTGCGTGCTCTAGGAAACTCCGAATCGATGTAATCGCAGCCGGCCCAAAGAACGAGTAGTCTATGTCCGGATGGCGCCGTCAGATGGTGTACAAAAAACGCATGCTCGGTCTCCGCAGCAGCATTCTTTCGCTCTCGAGCAATTTGAGCTCGGATGTGTCCTCCCTCTCGGACAACCTCCTCTTGTGCCTTAGCAAGCTCGTCCTTGAGCGTAGCCATTTCCTGCTGCATCTGGCTGATTTGCTTTTCTGCAGCCCCGACCTTTCTTTCTGCAGCCTCAGCCCTCTCTCCAACGGCCTCGGCCCTCCTGTCCGCAGTGTCAATTCTCATCTCCGCACATTCAGCCATTATTGCAGAAGCCTTAGCCTTCTTTTCGATGGCACCAGCCCGCGCCACAACAACAGTCAGCTCGTCTTTGGCTTTATCCAGCTCCTCTCGAATTTTACGAGTGGCTACTTCCCCACGAGCTATCTCCTAAGACAGAGCTATGTCTGCATCCTTAAGCTTATTCTCGAGCTGTTGACGTTCTTCTCGGAGGAGATCAACTTCATTTCGTAACCTCCTTCTCTCAGCCTCGAACTCCTCTTCAGCAGCTCTAAAAGCAGCCCTCTCATTATGCTGCTCTTCAATTTCCTTCATCAGCTTCTTTACTACCATACTCATCTACAAAAAGAAATATCAATGAGGCTTAAGTCAGAGACACCAACTAAAAGAAGGTGAGTCTATTTACCAATACTGAATGTCGAGCTGCATAAAGTGCTAGCCTCAGAACAGAAAAATCCTCCATGTGAAGTTTCGGGGTTCGGTTCTCTAGTGCTCACGGTACAAGTTGTAAGAAATCGTCAAGGAACCGCATCTCTGTCAGCATCTCAGCTTGCAGCTCGGGGTCCATGGATGATGATTCTTAAGGCTCCTCAGGCCGCCCTAGGGCTTGGATGCTTGGACCTCCGCCAGCCACAGCCATCTCCGACCTCGCGACCTTAGTTGCCTTGTGACGCTTGGGGGCTGAAAGCTCGACCACATCTTTTCCTTTGTCTCTTATCGCGGACTCTGGTGCTGGCGGGCTCTCCCTTGTGGGAATTCTGATCCTCTTAACTATGAAAGGACCAACTTTCTTCTGCCCTTTTGCCTTTGGGGCTTGTTTTCTGGGTGCTGCAGCCGGACTAGCCTGTGGAACAACTACTACAGCGGTTTGAGGTGACACCCGCTGAAGGGTATCTAGCGAAGTACCATCTAGAACTACGACCTCTGGCTCCACAGATCTAGGTACGGCACGAACTGGAGGGACATCCAAGATCAGTCTGTCCATCTCATCAGAAGAAGTACTCGTAGACGGGCTCGAGATGCCTTCTAGAGAGAGCTCGGGCTCAGGAGCAAGAAGAAGCTCGGGCTCAGTAGCAGGAGGAAGCTCGGGCTCAGGAGGAAGCTCAGCTCAGGAGCTGTAGAAGGCTCGGGCCCAGGAGCTGAGAGGGCTCAGGCTCAAAAGATGGAGGAAATTCGAGTACTAAGCGAACTTTGTTCCTCTGACCGCGGACCCCGAGATCGCTGTGTATGTCGAGGGGCGCGCGACCAAATGCAGGGGCTAGACCACAAGCTTGTAGCTCGGAGCCCGAAGGGAACGAGTCGTTGCTATCTCTCTTAGCTGCTGCGAAGGCATCCAAAGTCGCAGTCTCCTCGTCAGTAGGATGGCTCTTGCTGGCGGAAATGTCTGCAAGACAAGCACGAGAAAGTAAAAAAAAAAAAAAAAGAGGGAGTGAGCTAAATTTATACTCACCTGGAAGCAAGACAAAAGATCGATTTTTTAAATTGTACAAAGAAAAGCAGTGACATAAATCCAATGGGACTTATAATCTCTCAAATTGGACTTGATGCTACTCTTGGGCAAGTAATGCCTATAGGGGGAGTTGCGGGCTGAAATATAATACAGCTTATCCCTTTGCTCGGCCTGGCGTCCGTAGGTTCCCTTGAAGCTGTACAAATAGCGAATGATGCGAGGTGTATAAGGACTAAACCCGTTCTTGATAAAAATAGCAGCCAAGGAAGTTATCTGGGCATAAGAGTTGGGTGTCAGCTGAAATGGTGCCAACTTGAGATCGTTCAGCAGGTCAATCAGGTAGTTGTGGACAGGGAACCTGAACCCATACTCCATGTGCTCGGAGCTTATTGCTATAAAACCCTCGGGTGGGTAGGCTACATGATTGCTCCTATCCGGCACATTAGCTCTGCAACCTAGTGGGAAGGCAAAATCCCGAGCTAAGGTCTGCAGCATCGGGAAATCTACAGTGGAAGCATTATGATAAAAAAGTACTCGAGCTGCTCTCCTTTCATCTATAGGTCGAGAAACCGATAGCCCAGCTCGTCCTTCAGGCTCTCTTGCGACCTCTCCCCTTTGGGAGGTCGCGCCCCGTGAAGTACCAACCTGTTGCTCCACCTATTCTTCAGAAGCAGAAGCCTCTTCGCGAACCCAGTGGTCCCTACGCGAACGACCTGACATCTACAAAACAGAAAAGGACAACGTCAAAACATTGAAAACACATCGGTCCCATCGAAGCTTAAAGAATTCCTAAATCCATAGCCCTATGCGTCAGGTCGCGCATCGCACCACCAGTAATGGGGGCCCAGAACACAGACCCACCAGGTAAAAAAAAGTTTCTTAATATTGAAATTTCTAACCCTATTGCTACAGACACTCTATCAAACAGTTCCGAGATCATGCCACCAAACAACAAAAGCCTATGAACAGCCACAATAAGAGCCATAATATGCCTAGTGTTCAATCTCAAGTACAAAAAATTCTCGCAGACAAGTATTGCAATCCATTGGTGGTGAAGCCACTCCGGCCATCAAACACAAGGTGTAAGGCAACAAGCATAACAGTTTTTAAGGAATGAGGCAAACACGTGAAGTTCAAAGTTCAGAACTAGAAAACAAAAATCATGCCAAAGATCAGAAACCATCAAAATGCGAAGAGCGAAGTCAGAGAACTTACTGCGTGTGCTCGAGGTGGAGCCTGAGCTCTGAGGTGATGATTCTGAAAGAAGTTGTTGAGAAAATGCAGAGGAAGCAGAGAAGAAGACGTTGAAGAACAAGTGTCTGTGTTTCGTTTTGAAGAAGCAAAAATGGAAGACGATAGTGACATCTGATTTATATGGACACAGGCTCATTCCCCCTAGTCGTTCGATCCAGCAAAATGAGTAACCGCCACAGATCTGATGGTTAGGCGCAGACCTCGGTCCTTTATCATCGTACAACATTAGTTACAAGACGTGTGCATTTAATACGTACGACCTAAGACGTGTTAGCAGTTTTAGATACCTGCATGATCGCCATGTGTCAATAGTTACAAGCCAGAGAGTGAAGCGATGCCTCAAGAGCTTGTAAACGGGCGCCAAATGCATTTTGAATTAGCTTCCAGTCCACAGATCGCACTGAGAGCTGGGGGGCTTGTGTTATGCCCGTTTTCTCGGCTTGGATAAATGGGTTGGTAAAAGCTTAACAGATATGAACAGGAACAAAAGCCCAGAAGGTCCGGCCTCCAGCTCATTACAGCGAGCTCGTGAGTTCGGGAGCTCGCGAGCTGCAGAAACAGGCCGAGCACATCTCCAGCCCAATTCAGTATCCCTCTACCCCGAGCAGCCCACCAGATCGAGAGCCCGCTCCAGAAGGTGCCTTATGTAGCGAGTCATTAAAACCACCAACTCCTCTGATTTCACGCCGGAACCACCTATACAATTACCAAGGAGCATTCAATGTGACGGTTGTGCATTTAATGAAGAGAAGACCTCTCCTGGTGCATTAAATGCAGATATGCACGTGAAAGAAATAATCATTGTTTTTACAATAAATGCGGTATGGTTTATGTCAGGATTAGTTGAAATCGCCATCATTTGTAACGTGTATAACACTCTTTTGTATCTCTCCCCCTCTATAAATAGGAGAGACTTTTACTGTATCTCGAAAGGTTAAATACACTAGTATACCGTCACTCTGTCGGAATTACCTCAGAATGGCCCGTGGACATAGGCGCAGTTAATGAACCATGTAAAAATCTTGTGTTTGCATTGTTTTTTCTTTCTCCCTTCTTTGTTAATCGTCTCATTACTACCGTCCAACAACTACGACCAACATTCTTTCACCTTTATTATAACATATCAACCTTAAACATCCATTACTACACATTTATTACAGTTATCGCCATTTAATTACCACGTTTGCAGTCTGGGCCCCTGAATCTCTGGGTCGACCGTTTCCGAACGTCGACACATCTTCACTCCATCCCTCCATAATAATAATGTTATCCATTTCAAATGAAATATTTTTCTACAGATATTTATATTTGTAGATAATTTTGCCATCTTACAGCTTTTCTTTGTTCATACTTGAGACTTTGTAACACCAACAACATTTTAATTGAATTAACTACTAATTCAAATTGAATTATGTCTAATCAGAAACTCAACTCCATTTAGCATACTAGCCTTTATCATGGACGATTTATCACTCATTTGCATGATGGAGTAATGACAAAGGGTCTTTTAGTGAATAGTTTGAAAGGAAAAATTACATTGAAGCCCCTAAGGTTTGGCCTTGACAAAATCATATGAAAAGTTTCAACCCTGCACTCAACGGTAGTTAATTTTCCTATTACATTGACCACTTTTGATTTGTGAATTATCTAACCCTTTTATTCAAAAAAAATATATATTAAAAATCAATAACATAAAATTTGATAAACAAATTAAAATGTCAAGATAACAACAATAGTTCAAAAGAGAAAAACATGGAAAATAATATATTAAAATACTTGAAAAAACAAAAACCGCCTCAAAGTGCAGTGGTGGAAAAGGCCATTGGTTCAAAAATGGAGGCCATAAAAGCACTGCCTTCTCTCACAAATTCAATTCCAAAACTCATACATTTTCACACCAATTTCAAACTCAAGTTCAAAACTTATTTTTAAATCCAATAAAATGTGTCATATTTTCATTGTTAATTCAATAAATTTTAAGAAATCAAAAGTAGAAGACCAAAATGGCATTTCAGTATTTGTTATCAACAAATTCAACTTAATTACAAAAGTAGAAAAGACCAAAATATCATCCACTTTTTTAAATATTAATGTGTCACTATATTATAAAATATTAAGGAAAAAAAGAAAAAAAGAGTGATGGTGGAGAATCTCTGCTCTAGTTAAAGATACTGAATCTCTTCTATCTAGGCGTATCAAGCCTAATGTTAGTGGTTCAGAATAATTTCCCTTTGTAATGCCCCGATCTTTACTTCCGTATAAGTAGTGTTATTAAATTTAGAAAGTAACCATATTAAATTGGATCTTAAATTTTAATTGAAATATAATTAATGTAATTAGTGTAATAAATATATTTAATTGTTAGAAACTTTACTAGTTCATTAAATTGTTATGTTGAAAGAATATTTTTTTTATATAAAAAGATTTAATTAGTATTTTAATGAGAAAGATTTGATGATGGAGATTTGTTAATTAGTGGGTTAAGGGAGTGCATTTAGAATGCATTGCATGTGAAAATCTCTTAAACCAATGAAAAATTGACATTTAAAAGTAAAATTTGTAAGGTCCAATAGAAAATTAGCAAGTGTGTGATGGAAAAGTGAGTGAAATGGTGAATTGTCATTGTTATCCAATAGAAAAAGGGCATGTGTGATAGTTGTTGGGCTTTAATAGAATTTTAGAAAGGTGTGGGGTCTAGATATAATTTCAAAATAATGTTTAGTATAAATAGGGGTCAAAAAATTGAAAAATTTCATTTTCTTCTCCTTCATTCTGTCGACCTGCATTCTCCCTCTTTCTCACAATTTCTTTTCTTTTTTCAAGCCCTTAAACTCACCAATCTTCTTCTTTTTAAGTTCCCTATCCATCTATAATTTTATTTCTTGCAAAAATCTCTTAGAAACCAAATTGTATTTTCGGGTATAAAGTGATCTACGTGAGATATGTGCAGTTTTTGGATTTATCTTATGTTCAAATAAATTACTAAGTATTTAAATGTATTTATAGGCATGTAGAGGTAGTTGGGTAAGCATTTATTAGTGTTGATTTCATTTTTATGGTTTTAAATGTGATTTTTGAAACCTTAGGTAACCAATTAGGGCGTGGCGAGTTTAGCAAGGGCAATGAGAAGTTTTGAACTTCTAATTGAAGTGCTAGAGAGTGTGGGTGAAGACTTAAGAAGGTTGGTATACTTCTAGTCTCGAAATTGATATTTATTAATAGCTAAAATTTGAATATTTTGTTTCGAAACCTTGTGATGTTGCTATTTTGGCATGATGAATGGTTATTATTGATGTGTATGTGTTATTTGTATGATGATGGGAGAGATTTTATGGTGAAAAACTAAGCGAAACGAAAACTTTTACAAAAACCTCTTTTATGGTCAAATAGGTACCAAAGGGAGGTCTAGGGATATTTTCATCTTTTCAAGCTTAATTATATGTCTAACGAATGATATTAAAATGATTTGTGAGATGACTTTCGAAGACGAAACAAATTTTCAAGAACAACACCCCTTGACCGAATGGTATTCCTAGGGAAATCAAGGGGCATTTTTGTCATTTCACTTACATTTGTGTGTTATTTATGTTGTGTGGTGATGAAATGTGAAATGAGTTGTGATTTCGAAGAGAAAAATTCGAAAACCACCATTCGGGGCTCAATGAAACATTTAAAAGAATGTGGTTGTGTGATCAAATTTCTATTGTGAAACCAAGGGCGAAATGATTTTTTGGTAGTAGCCTAGAGGAAGGTTTTAAAAGATTTCGAAAAATGTAAGTAAATGAAAATGTTTGATAGTTATGCGATTTGTAAAAGTTTACTCGAAAACGATAATTTTCGTAATTAATGAAAATATTGAGAGCCTAAGTAAACCTGTACATTGGTAGGTGGTGATTGGTGTTTGGCATGCCAATAGGATAATTATTAGCAGTACTGCGCAGTTACGCTTATATGATCTTATTAACGGACCTTGAGTGGCACCAAGTGTCCGGTCCAAAATGTGATACGAATGTGATGTTGAACTCCGGCAGGCAGGCACCAAGTGTTTGATGCTGGAGAGAAATGTGAAATCCATTACCAATTCATGGTATCGTGACAACATTTATGAAAGACTTTTACGATATTCTAATAACCAATAACGAATGTGAATTGAAAATATGTGTTGAAAAGCCTTTGATAAAGTTTTTGAAGAGTTATTTGAATATATGCTATGTTAATTGTTAAATGTTTTGTGACATGATGTCTTTCATATGCGATGTTTGTGAATTTTGGTGATTTTGATATTACATGTGTATATCAATTGAGCTATTTTGTTTAGCGCGTTGGATTTTTCACACACAGGTAGTGAGGTGAGCTGAGTAAACTGAGAGAAAGAAAGTCTATTGAGAAGATAGTCCCCAATGCGGTCCGCAAGTCACAACAACTCTCCAAACTTTTTGGTAGATATTTTTGTTATGTATATATTTTGTAAAAATAAAGTTTTATGAACTTACATTTTGTATATTCCAATGCATCTATGTACGAAGTTTTATAAATTTTAATGTATATGGTTTGTATTATGTTTTTAAACATTTTCTCAAAAAGTTGGGGAAACAAGATAAGATTATACTTTAAAATGGGTGTGTTTATTTGGTTTTGAAGTTTTGTGTGAGAAAAATGTATGTTATCTTTTAATTTATGTGTTGAAGTGGAGTTGAGACGGACGAAGTGTCCGATTGTGGCAGTTGAGAAAGTGAAAATATATTTGAAGTGTTTTTTTTTTTTTTTTTAATATGCAGGTTTAAAAATTTTGAGTTTTACAATAAAACAGGAAAAACTCTGTCTGATTTTCTGTAAATTAAATTAACTAAATAAATGGGTTTTCATAAATAAGAAATCGTAAAGTCCTCTGCCTCGGCTCTGGAGTTTGGGACGTTGGGGATTGAGGGGGAGGATGTTACAGTTTTAGTGGTATCAGAGCAGAGGTTTAGGATTTCCTCAAATTTAGAAATTTTGAAAAAAAAAAAAAAAGGTTGCATTTGATTGTATATGTTTTACATATAGGCATAAGATAGGAGAATGTGACTTTGATGTGCAGATTTCTTTTTGTCTTGAATAGGTTAGAAGATGGATCCCTCAGAGGTCCAGAGAGTTTATGTAACATTCCGATAATTGCTTCCGTATAAATAATATTTTAATTCTAGAATATAATTGCATTAAGTGAGATTAAAAAAATAGTTTATTTATTTATTAATATAATTAGTTAGTAAATTAATATAGTTAATTGTTAGAAAATTTATTTTGAAGTAATTTTTAGGAAAATGATTTAATTAGACTTTTATTTGGGAAAGATTTGATGTTGGAAATTATTATTGGTGAGTTATTAGTATTGTTTAATAGGAGAGGGGTGTGTGTCAGAATTTTTGGGCCAAAGTGCAATTTTAAAAAGTTTTGGGGTCAAAGTGTAAATTCGAAAAATATGTTAGTATAAAAAAAGGCTGAAAATCTGAAAATTCTGCAGCTCGTCTTCTTCCTTTTGCCGACACTGTTGCTGCAACTTCTTTCCAGATTTTTTTTCATTTTCCAAGCCAAAATTTCTTAGGGTTTCTTCCATTTAAGCCCTCCTATATATGTATAATTCCATTTCTTGCAAAACCCCCCAAAAATTCAAGATGTATTTTCGGATCTAGGGTGTTTAATGGAGGTATGTGCTGTTTTGATCAAATTTTTATGTTCAAATCAATTTTTAAGTTCATAAATGCATCTATAGGCATGAATAATTAGTGGGTTTTATATTTAATTAAGTTATTTTGTTTTTATGGTTTTAAAAGTATAAATGTTAAATTTTAGGAGATAAATTAGGGCGTGGGGAATCTAGTAAGGGCAAGGAGAAGCTTTGAGCTTCTATTTGGAGTGCTAGGAGCTTGATTATAAGCTCTAAAAGGTTGGTATACACTTATTTTCGAAATTTAATTTTTTTTAGTGGCGAAAATTTATTATTTTGTTTCGTAACTTTGCGATACTATGATTTTTATGTGATTAATTGTTATTTATGATATGTATGTATGGGTAGGATAATAATGGAAGGGATTTTATGGGTTAAAACCAAGTAAAATAAAGTTTTCGGGTAAAATCCCCTTTAAATCCAAATTTGAATTAATTAAGGGTTAGAGGTATTTTCGTCTTTTTAAACTTATATACGTGTTTAACGAATGATATTAAAGTGAATTGTGACATGACTTTTGAAAACGAAATCAATTTTCGAGAAATATACTCCTCCGTCGAAAGTGAAGACATAGAGAAACCAATGGGTATTTTTATCGTTTCACTTATTTACATGCTATTTAAATTATGTTGCGATGAGATGTATGATGAATGATGAGTTCGAAGAGAAAAATTCGAAAACCATCTTTTGGAACTAAGAGGAAATGTGAAATGAATATAATTATGTAATAAAGTTTAATTGAAATGGATAATTTTCGTTATTAATAAAATTATAGAGAGTCTGAGTAAACCTGTACATTGGTAGGTGGAGATTGGTGTTTGACATGCCAATAGGATATTATTAGCAATACTGCGCCGTTACGTTTATATATGATGTGATTAACGGACTTTGAGAGGCACCGAGTGTCCGATGCCGGAGATAGATGTGAAATCCGTACCGATCCATGGTATCGTGACAGCATTTACGAAAGGCTCTTACGATATAATAATACTCGATAATGAATTTGAGTGGAATCTATGTTTTTGAATTACATTTTATAAAGTTTTGATTGGTTATTTGAAAATATATCATATTGAACGTTAATTGTTTTTATGAAAAGATAATATGTATATGCGGTGTTTATAAAATCCTGTGATTTTGATATGTTATGTTTGTGGGATTTTGTGATTGATATTATTTTGTGTATACCAACTGAATTAGTTTAGCTTAGCGCGTTGGATTTTTCCATGCGCAGGTAGTTGAGGTAAGCTGAGAGAGAAAGGCTGACAAGAAGATCTTTCCGTTGCGCATCCAGAGTCACATCACAAATTCAAATCCTTTTGGTAGTCATTTTGATATGTGCATATTTTTGTTACATTAAAGAAAGTTTATGAATTTACATTTTGTATATTTAAATGCATATGTGTATGAAACCTTGTCAATTCTAATGTATATAAATTTTGAATTAGGGTTCTAAATGTTTTCTCAAAAAGATGAGAAAAATATGTTGATGAAATGTTTTAAAGTATTTATGTTTACTTTATTTTGAAAATATAATTATAAAATATTTACTTTGAATTGAGATTGTGTGTTGAAGTGATTTTGAGATGGACGGGGCGTCCGAGTATAGAAGTTGAGAAATTGGAAGATATATTGAAGTGTTTCTTTGTTTATACAGGTTTTGAGAATTTTGTTTTTCTTAATAAAATAAAGGAAATTCTGCCGAATTTTTCAATAAATTATATTAAATTAGTAAATGGGTTTTCGTAAATAAGTACGAAAAATAGCGTAACATCCTCCGTCTCGGTTAGCGGTGTCCGGTACGCCGAGGATCGAGGGGAGGGTGTTACAGTTTAACGTAATGATGAGAGCAGGCCGGACAGTTCTACTAGTGTAGCCGGAGGATCGTCCAGTCTGGGGACGTCAGTACCCGAAGCCCAAGGTCAGTCGACCCTTATGCAGCAGATGGTAGAGCTATTTTAGCAAATAGCTTGAGCTGTGCCTAGGAAATCTATGATTGAGAGGCTTGCTAAGTATAGGCCCACAGATTTCCATGGTAGAAAGGATGAAGATGCGTCCGGGCCGAGTTTTGGTTAGAGCGGACTGAGTGGATTTTACAGCAGTTGCACTGCACCCTTGAGGAGAGCTTAGAGTGTGCAGTTTCGTTATTGCAGGAGGATGCCTACCAGTGGTGGACGTCCATTTCTCAGTCTGTGCGGTCGGAGGAGAGGACCTGAGCGTTCTTTAAGAGGGAGTTTTGAAGGAAGTATGTTGGTCGGATTCATATTGACAGCATGAAAAGGGAATTCATTAATTTGAAGCAGCAATAGATGTCAGTGACCGAGTACGAGCGAAAGTTCATCCGGTTAAGCAAGTATGTCAGAGAGATAGTTGCGACCGAGGCTGATAGATGCAGAAGGTTCGAGGATGGCTTGAATGATTATATTCGCTTTCAGTTGACGACTTTACAGATCGAAGATTAGTATCTGCAACTTTGAATGTGGAAAGGGTAAAGAAAGAAGAGTAGGCTAGAAAAGATCGGAGCCAACAGAAGAGAGGACCAGGGCAATCCAGTTCTTTTCAGTTGCCCAGTAAGAGGTTCAAAGGTCCTCAAGCAAGTAGTCAGCCATTGCCACAGAGGCAGGATCAGGGGTCTTCTGCTAGGCCAGCACCGTTCGTCGCCTTAGTTGCCAATGCCTCAAGCAGTACAGCTAGGGGAACAGCCCAGTCCCTATATGAGCACTGTGGTAGGAGGCATCCAAGAGAGTGTTAGAGGTTGGCGGGAGCTTGTTTTAGGTGTGGGTCTCAAGATCATTTCTAGAGAGATCATCCAAAGAATAGACCTACGCCAGCTCCTCAGCCAGAGAGACCAGCTTTTGTAGCGTCAAGAGGTCGAAGACCCAATCAGGTAGGGTCAGAGGAAGGTGCTTAGAGAGGGACTCTAGAGCCAACGCTTAGATCAGAGGCTCGCGCACCAACTAGAGCTTATGCCATCAGGGCTCAGAATGAGCAGGATACGCCTAATGTGATTGTTGGTAAAATCTTAGTCTTTGATATCTCTGTGCATGCATTGGTAGATCTAGGATCTATGCATTCATATCTCAATGTTGTTATTCCGAGAGAGAAGAGTCTTCAGGCAGAGTCGACGGATCATGAGGTGTTGGTTAGTAATCCTTTGGGTCATAGGATGGTTGTGAATAGGGTGTTTAGAGAGTGTCCGATTCAAATTCAAGGTTATGAGTTTCCGGTGATTTGATGAAGTTGCCATTTCAAGAGTTCGATGTGATTCTAGTTATGGATTGTTTATCTAGGCATCAGGTGGTGATTGACTGCCGTCTAAAAATGATTGCTTTGAAGAGTACAAAAGGGACAGAGTGTAAACTCTCAGTCTCAAATTCTAAACGTCCTAGTGTTAGAAGTTAGAATAATAAATCTAGTCAACAATAAGCTAACCAAGGACAATGAAGAGTAAATGATCGTTATAGGACTATACAATTATTATTTTAACAAGAAAATGTCAACGAATGGTAAAATAGTTTTTTTATAAATAAGAGATAAATTATAAGTGGTATTATGTTAAGTCCAAAAATAAAAACTAGAGGATTTATTTTTTAGAATTAATAATTAACTGTTAATTAGATTAAAACTAAGAAATTTGTAATAGTCAACAAGTCAAATGGGACATGGGAGTCATTTTGAGAAATGTTACTTATATATATACAACACTTAAAGAAAAAATTTGATGAAACAAAACAAGAAGTTGCCATGAGATACATTAGAGGGGGGAGAGTGACGTGAAAAAGAAGAAGAGATGAGGAGAAATAAGAAGAACTGGGACGACAAAGTGAGAAGGAAGAAGAAGATAGCTTCCAATTCATTCTTTCAAGCCTCAAACCACCTCTCTAGGGTTTACTTCAAGCTAATCTCACAATTCTAAGCAAGAAACAAGGTGAGATATCATCTCTTCTCTCAATCTTGATGTTAGTTGGTGTTGTATGAGTTTGATGAAAGTTATGTGGTTGTAGTGTCTTGTGTTGGGTATTTTACCCTTAAATCTAATGTAGAACCCTAAGTGGGTGTTATGGAACTTTAAATGACATGTTCTTGTGAGTGAATCTTAGGCTAGGGTTTATGGATAACAAATTTTAAAGTGAGAGTTAAAGCATTAAAAGGTCATAAAAGTAGTAGACAAATTGTTTGATGAAAAGATTGTGAGAGATTGTCTTGTAAAAATTGAAAAGCTCTACTCTTTAATGGGTGTGTGAGTGTGTCAAGGCCATGAAGGACAGTGGGAAACCTTTGAGTTTTGATTGATTTGAACTCAAATTTAAGCATAATTAAGGTTATAAAAGCATATAGAAGTGATAGGATTGTCAAAGGAGTAATTTTAGACAATTTGAAAAATCCCGAGCTCAAACAAGGGACAGAGATGACCTACATAATTCTAACTTATTTGGGATTGTTCTAGACATCAAATCATGCCTAGGAGTCATAGAAAATCATAAGTTTTGGAAGGGATCGATTCCGATAAAAATTGCATAAGTTATGCCCAAAATAGTGCCGTTAAAGGGCCATAAGGTGAAATGTCTATGTAAAGATAATTTTTATTATATAAAATGAATTTAGTTTATCATAATTAGGTAAAAGAACTTTAGATACGAAAGAAAAATCATTGTCGCTTGTCTGATGCGAAAACGTGCATAAAAAAGTACCCAAAAAATGACGTTTTTCTTAAATTTGACATAGCAAACGATAGAATTTTTCAATAAAATTTTATAGGTGACCAGAATGTGAGATAAGAGAACCGTAGGAAAAAGAACGAAAGAAAACAGAGCCTCGAGTAGAACTGTGCGTCACATTCTGTTTTAAGGTGTCAAAAGAGACTTAAATTTTTTATTTTTCGTTGCGGACCCTCAAAAATTATATGGACCATATGGGGATGATCCTAGGGGTCTAAAAATGAAACTTTTACAAAGAAATTAAAATTTTAAAGATCGGATTAAAGATAAATCCGTATGACTAGTTTAAGTGTAAAAAACAATGTGATTATATACATTGTCAACTAGTCAAATGTTAAACTTGCTTCTTATTAATATAAATATTATGTAGGTGAGGAGCAGGTGAGCGAGGTACGAGGGGCCCGTTGAGGTGTTAGAGCATATTTGGATCGAGGTAAGTGTGCTTCGCTTACGTATTTTAATCTTAATTTACATTGTAACTTGTTAGTATTCAACAAATTCTTAAAACAGTTTTCCAAATATAAGTTGAATTTCAAGTAAACATCATTTTCTCGAATCAAAAAATGAGGTTCGAAGTCAAAAGTAGTTTTTAAAAATTTGATGCAAAGTTTGAGTTAAAAATCATGTGTATACCGTCGTATCAGAGCATTTGGCACTACGTGGCGATGTAGAAAATTTCACCCGTAGTTGTCTAGCTTTATAATCACTTGCAATAGGCTACGATGTAGAAAATTCCGTACCTAGTTGCAAGTGATAGTGAGTAGTTGCACTACAATATGCAATGTAGAAAATTTCGCATGTGGTCGCACAGAGTATAGTTCATTAGCATTACAATTGCGATGTAGAAAATTCTGCATTGTAGTTGCCCAGAGTTGAGATTATTCCATCTTACGTCGTGATGTAGTAAATTCCGCACGTAATGGTCGAGATGCTATAATAGCTTCACGTTGACATCAGTAGAAAAATCGTCACGTGATGGTTATAGTACATTAGGGTATACACAGTCTTTTTATGGAAAATGTTTTAAAAATTGAAAAATTTCAACATCTATATAAATAAAGTATCAAGTGGAATAATATTTACATGTTATTATTATGTGACGAATTAACCTTTCATTTTTATTGTGTAGCTTGCTTACCCCGCCATGTGTTATTATAGGTGACTCTGTGGCCGAGAGATTGACATTTTGCTTATAGGTGGGAGACGATCAGATTTATCCTATGAATGTCAAATATATTTTTGATGTTGTTGTATATAATTTAACAAAGTTATCGTATGTTTGACATATAAACATTTAGTGAATTGTAAACTTATATTTTGATATGTATATATAGTTGGAACATTCCCACTTGAGACACATTTATTACATTATGCACACAATACACATATATGATTTGGTATATATGATTTGCATGTGAAAAATATATGAATGATGGAAATGCATGATTGTGAAAAGAAATGATTAAACGTATGTTTGAGATTAAAGAAGCTAAGTGGTGATTAAATCATAGTCGAAGTGTATTTTCGTTACAGGTAAAATTTTGGATTTGTTCAAAATTACAGCCGTTATGCTATCAAAATTTTTATAAAACTTGTTTTTGAGAAAAAAAAAATTTTACACCAATCCCAACTATTTTAAAGAAAATCAAATTCTTAAGTTTAAACGAGTAAACCGGCTAAGAAAGTACAGGGGTTCGCTTCTGGGGTTTCTTCAATCCGTCGAGTCGGGTTCAGGAAATCCGTTGAAGTGTCCGACGGGATCTTCCAGACAAGAACCTAGAGAATGTCTGGTTAGGGTCCTGTCACAGAAATAGTTATGGTGGGTGAGAGGTTGTATTTTCTCTCTAATGTCATTTCAGCTACAACTACTAGAAAGTTGATCAGGAAATGATGTGAGGCGTATTTGGCACATGTGGTTGATTCTCGAAGGCTCGGATCTAACCTTCAGGATATACCCACCGTATGTGATTTTCTATATGTGTTTCCAGAAGAGTTACCGGGTTTGCCACCAAAAAGAGAAGTGGTGTTTGTGATTGATGTGCTGTCAGGAACTACTCCGGTAACTGTTACCCCTTACAGGATGGACTCACTGAATTAAAGAAATTGAAGATTCAGCTGCAAGAGTTACTAGACAAGGGATTTATAAGGCCCAGTGTATCTCCGTGGGGAGCTCTGGTGTTGTTTGTGAAGAAGAATGATGGGTCTTTCAGGTTGTGTGTGGATTATCGGCAGTTGAATAAGGTTACAATCCTTTGCCTAGGATCGATGATCTATTCGATCAGTTGAGAAGAGCTAGTGTTTTCTCCAATATAGATATTCGGCCAGGATACCATCAGTTAAGGGTGAAGGAATCAGATATTCTTAAGACAACTTTCCGGACGAGATACGGACATTATGAGTTTGTGGTGATGCCATTCGAATTGACGAATGCACCTGCAGCTTTTAAAGATTTGATGAATCGTGTTTTCTATCCGTATCTGGATCAGTTTGTAGTGGTCTTCATCGATGATATCTTGGTGTATTTGCAGTCTCCAACAGCGTATGATTGGCATCTTCAGATCGTGTTGCAGATGTTGAAGGAAAAGCAATTGAAAGACCTGTCTGAGTAAATGTGAATTTTGGTTAAGTGAGATTTCTTTTCTTGGGCATATTGTTTCTGCTCAGGGCATAAAGGTCGATCCGAAGAAGATTTAAGCAATTGTGGAGTGGAAGCCTCCCAAGAATGTTGCCAAAGTCCGAAGTTTTCTGGGTTTGATTGGAATTATAAGTGCTTTGTGAAATGATTTTCTTCCTTAGCGGCTCTGTTGACTAAGTTGCTTCATAAGGATGTTAGATTTGAGTGGACAGATCGGTGTCAGAAGAGTTTTGATAAGTTGAAGAAGATGTTGATTGAGGCTCCAGTTCTTACTCAGCTCGTATCTGGTAAGGATTTTGTGTTCTATAGTGATGCCTCTCTTAGTGGTCTCGATTATGTGATGATGTAGGAAGGGAAGATGGTTGCTTGTGCTTCCAAGCAGTTGAAGAATCATGAAAAGAATTATCCGACTTATGATCTGAAGCTAATAGCCATAGTTTTTGCTATGAAGATTTGGAGGCATTACTTGTATGGAGAGAAGTGTTATATCTTTACAAATCACAAGAGTCTCAAGTATCTGTCCACTTAGAAAGAGCTTAATTTGAGGCAGAAGAGATGGATGGAGTTGCTGAAGGATTATGATTGCGTCATCGACTACCATTCAGGTTCATTAAATTGTAATTAGTGTAATAATATATTTTGTTTTGTCATTGAAAGACATGTGATTAGTTTAGAATATTTTGTAAATCTGTGCTCTCTATATTGCTGCTACAGGAGCACATTAGAGACATGAAAAATAATATATGTTTTTTTCCAACAAATCTATATTAGTCAATGTTTCACCACAAAAATCCAGCTGTGAGGTCATCTTAAACAGGGCAATATTATAATCAGCAATTGATTTGAAATCTTAGAGTCTTGAATTACTCCACTCATGCTAGGCCTTGGGGAGGACAACAATTTTTTGATGATCATACCCATCTTTCAAATTTTTCCACAAGTCAGTGGATCTTTAATTATAAGGTATCGAGTCTTCAAGCTCTTATATAAATGACAATGGATAAAGATCATTGCATTTGTTTTATCTTCTAGAGATGTTCCATTGTTCTCTCTAATAATATCAGCTAATCCTTAGACTGTAGGTACAGTTCTATATCAAGATCCATGAAAGATAGTTTATTCCAAAAATATCAAGTAGAATAAATTCTGGTTTTGCAATATTTAACATAGCTATGTGCATAAAACAACACAATTAGTGATATAACCAAAGTAGGAAATTATATTAATATTATATTCAAAGGAAATTGTACATAATTGATAAGAATTGAAAAAGAAGATATTGATGTATGATCAAAGACAAGATCAGAGAAAGTTTCACAGAGGAACCTCCATTAACACAACTAAGAGAAAATGTTGCTTGAACATAGAACTGTATATTTCTTGAATATTTTTGTGCATAAACAAATAACATTGCTTGATCCTTTTATATATCAAGAATCATTCCCTAACCACCTAAGAGTACATTAGCAGGAAAATAACTACTAGCCACCACATCAGCTTAATAGAAAAAGTGACGAGAAGCCTAAAGACTTTTTATTAGAAACCTGATGATCACTTTGCAAGTTTGATTACTCGCTGATTACACTATAGTTTGTTTGCACCTCCATCTTGCTTGATGGACACACAAGTTCGCTAGATGTTTTCCTTCCAAACATGTTACATTAACAATAATATATTCTTTTATGAATTTTCACTACCCTTTGATTCCTTAGATGTTTTGCTTCCAAACATGTTACATCAACAATAATATATTCTTTTATGAATGTATTTAGAACTTTAGGTTGTCAAAAATTCTGTTTATACTTTTAGATCAAAAAACGATAACTTTAGGTTTTAACAATATTAATTTACAACTTCAAGTTCTATTAATTGAAATCCAAAACTTAATGTTCTGGTACATCATAAATTAAAGAGAACAAAAACACAAATATAAAGATATAAAGAAATAAGACAATCAATTATAATTTATTAATGTGAATGGTATATTGAGCCAACATAACTGTACATATAATGTGTAATAAAAACAGTAAATAATGACGACAGAATTGCACTTATAGTATATAATAATAAATAAATAAAATCAAATAGTTAGATATGCAATGCATGATAATAATAATAAATGAAATTAGTAAAATAATTGAGTTGGTAAAGTCGTACTTTGATTGGGTTGGTATAGTCAAACTTTTCAATTAAACTAAAAGTATCGAGAACTTGGGGTTTTGATAAATTTGAATTCGAAACTTCAGGTTTTGATTGAATATTCAGAACTTTAAATTCTGAATCGTGCTGATAGCGTGTTATAAAATTAATAAAATAAAATAGAAAAGAAGTAGAGATAGATGAACATGTGAATATAATAACACAAACAAGATAATAACAAGCAAAGTATCAAATATGAAAGTGGGACAGTAGAATAGGAGAGAGGGGAAATTTACTTGATATTAGAAAGTTTGAGAGAGATTTTTTACATGTGAAAAAAATCAGAAGAGAGGCAACATACATATATAGGAAAATTTGACCCACTAATCCACATCTTCAACATAAAATACTGTTGTTAAATTTGGCGTTTATCCACCAATAGTATTATTTAAATTGGTGATGGATATTGGTGTTTATCCACTAATAATATTATTTAAATTGATGTTTATGAGTTTATCCAGTATTAAAAATTTTTTAAATATTATGGAGTGATGATGTTCCCACCCCTTTAAACTCAGTCGGTTCATCCCAAATTTTTATATAATTTAAAATTTTAATAATATCCTTAAATCAAATTATTAATATTATAATAAAAATAACATAATATTTTAAACAAATGGCCAACGCTCCGATTCCACACTCTCCTCCCTCCTGCACACTCTTTCCGACCACCACCACCACACTCTCAATTTCCTCGCCTAATAAAAAACAGGAATTGAGGGGCTCTCCACGGAGGTTCTTGCTATATCTCCAAGTCTCAGAATTATTCCGATAAAGCATATAAACGGAAGCTCTTGCTTCGGCAACATGTATGCAGGTTGAACAAGAGTGTTTTTTCTCAGACTGGATGGTTTTGTATCAAACATGCTTCGGAAAGAATGAATCAACATGTCTCGGTTGTTTTTGTCCAGTTGGCTGTTGCTGTGCTTCTTGTTACATCAGCCTCTGTTGCTGTCAGCAAGTCTGCTTCTTGTAAGCGCAATAGAAAGGGAATATTTGGTATAAAGTGTGGTGTACTTAAGAAAATAGGCATTTTAAAAAAAGTAATGGGGTGTATACACAAGGAGGGGTGTACATACAACTTTTAAGGGCTGATGATGTGGCCACTTAATATTGTATCCTGCCTTCCAAAGAAGAAAATCAGTGTAATAAGTATAATAATGAAGGGTTTTTTTTCATATATAACATTTTTTTTAAGTTCAAGTTGAACACTAACCTTTTTTTAAAAATATAGTATTAAAATCTGTTTATGGATAAAAATATAACGGGTAGAAATAAGAAATTTTAAAAAAATGTTATTTTTTAATTCCAACCTTCAAAAGAGACTATTTCTGTAATTATTTCAATAATGATTTGGTTTGAGCCCAATTCATGATATTTTATATAAATTTAAATGGGTTTGGGTCTTAAATTTTGAACCTCTTTGATACTCATTCTTGTTCAATCAAGTTCAACTCATTTCAGGTGTGTTATAATTTAGTACATATCTACGGTCATAATCAGTCAATATGAATGTCTTTTTCAGCATGTTTTTTCTTCAACCAATTACCTTTTTATAGTCCATTCTAATCTGTTCAACAACAGTTGCCGACAGCTGTTTGGTAATGAAAGAGATATAAGCCTTTAAGTCTCAATTGCAATACTATAAAATAGGTTCAAAAGCCTTGGCCATTATTACCTTTTCTGTTTGTTTTGGATATATTGCTCCAAAACCCACGTCACCGTACAACTACATGCTTGATCTCACACCTGGAAAAACTTTAACAATTTATTTTGAATAGAAAATTATTTAAAATAGCCCTCAAATTAGTTGAAAATTAAAAAAAAAAGTCACTCTAGGAAATATTTTCTTTTTTTTAGTCAAAATAATTTGGACAAAAATGGCCCTAAGTTTTAGTAACCCACACCTCTTAACTTAGATTGTAACTTTTTTTTTTTTTTTAATTGTCCTAATTTGGTTGATCTCATGGTTTCAACAACATTACAAGCTAACTTTCATATGTAGCGTTTAAAGTTTGTTTTAATGTGTAAAACTTGTTTTTCTCAACATGATTTAGGAAATTTTCATAAGACTTTTGATTTGGAGAAGATGCTATTAAATTTGCATACATAATATATCTCTGGAAACATTTTGACAAGGAGAACAAATTTTAGATTAGAGAGAAAAAGAGAAAATAGAGAAAAGAGAAAAACCTAGTGAAAAAGTTATGAGAAAGAAACAATAATAGATCAGAGAGTCGACAGAGAAGGAGAAAAGGGAAAGATATAGAAACCTAATCGAGGAAGGGAAGAAATTTGCAGAGAGAGAAACACATGACAGATGGAAAAGAAAGAAGATTTAAAAAGGAAACAAGGTTAAAATTTACTAAATGAATAACTCAATCAATGTACTTACAATGTAAGGGCATTTTCATCAACTTAGTGATAAAAATTGACAAGAAAAGAAATTGTTTTAGGAATTGCTAGTTTTGAACTTATTGCTAATTTAAGGGCTAATGCAGAAAAACTTCTGTCAATGCAACCTAATATCTTTGCAATCACTTTCATGATCAAGACACAAATAGTTCATCATTTCATTTCTCTCAGCATGATCCTTAATCATATAATAGTTTAAATTTGTCATTCTTTGTTTGTCGTCTTTTGATGTAATCAATAGATGAATTGATAGTTATCCTAATAAAAAAATTGATTGATAAGGATGATGTACAAATATCAAATTCAATTTATTGATTTTTCTTTGAGTATATATAAAAAATTAATGAAAACATATATTAATTTTGTTCTTACTTAATAACTAACAATGTCTGAGGTTCAGGTCATGCCTCACAATGTCCCAAATTCCAACCACACCTAACAATCTTCCATATTCGACTCATTGTACTGCAGGTGGTAATTTTTTTTAAAAGAAATTGTTGGAATCACAAATTTAATATTTGTTTTAATTCTTTCCTTTTAGTGGATATGCTAGTTTGTTTATCTGGTAAGAATTCTTATAATAATTCTTTCCTTTTAGTGGATATACTAGTTTGTTTATCTGGTAAGAATTCTTATAATTGTGTAAATGGATTTAAATCTAAAATCTACTAATCTTAAAATTTGGGAAAAAGATTTGAATACACTTATAAGGAAGCTATTGGATTGATTACATTTGAAGCCCTAGAAAGTTGAGATCCCAACCTCCAAGGAATCACGTAGGTTGACTTGTTGAGTAGTATAAATGGTTTTTAATATTAGTATAAGTTTCTCTCTTCAGGCTAACATCAAATTAGTATCAAAGTTTTGGAATAACCTATTTAGACCAAACACTATAAGTGAAGTTTAGATAGCTACTTATACAACTACTTCCACAGGGAATAAGCTTCCTCATATTTTTTATATAAATAAAGAGAGACTCAAACCCCTCACTAAAAACAGTTTGGGTTAGTGTTGAAGTGTTGCTTCACTTTACTATCTATATCAAATACAAAATATTATCATAAAAAAAGTATTGTGAAACTCACTTATCATCCTTATGTGCTATATATTTTTGAAGTAAAGCTAGATTGTTTAAATTCATGCCAAAATAGTATGACAATTAATATATGAGTTATAATTAACATATCACTCATTACATAGTCAATAACTTTTATATTATTTTTATGCTCAAATAATATGGTAATTGACAAATGAGATGTAATGAACATATCACTCATTACCTTACCACTTGATTTACGTGCATGGAGTTGATAATTTATATATTAGTTGAGCATAAATTTTGACAAATACTTAGAACAATCAGATATTATTTTTCTTCTCTCTGAATTTTTAACCAAAATATGAGTTATAATTAATATATCACTCTTCACATTAA
This sequence comes from Litchi chinensis, assembly GCA_019925255.1. Lineage (NCBI taxonomy): Eukaryota > Viridiplantae > Streptophyta > Magnoliopsida > Sapindales > Sapindaceae > Litchi > Litchi chinensis. The sequence continues at coordinate 15,353,472 of CM034470.1, read as the reverse complement.
CATATGCTTTATATGAGTGGATATCTTATATATTATTTGAGCATGAATTTTGACAAATGCTTTGAACAATCTAGTATTATTATTTTTTTTACTCTCTGAATTTTTAATCCTCAGCCAAGAATGAATTAGAGAGAACTGCAACCCCTAAGATCTGCATGATTAATTTATCGATCATGGATTGTTTTAGAGAAGGGTCAATCCTCTTGAGAATATTTGTTGGGATATCTCTAATGAATAATTGACCTCGCTTGATTTATCTTGGCAAGAGGAAAACAAGCTTCATACAGTGTTTGCAGGTAATACCTTTCACAAATCACAAGTACTGGTACACACCAAAATATCACGTTAACGTCCAACAACAAAAGTTATTCCAACTAAGAAAAATTGGATGGAATCTGGCCCAAAGGGTCACATCTGCAATTTATTGGTTTTCATATTGAACTCGCAGGACTACCCTACTGTACCCTGTTGACACAATGTCACTTTCAGGTCATACAAGTCTACATGAGTTGTGGATATTAAAGGATAGATATACCAAAAACATTTCCTTTATTTATTTTAAAATTGTCACATACTATATTTTATTCTCAAAATTTCGTCTTTAATTATTTTAATACCTCATAATAATTTCTCAAAATAAGACATTATGGTAGATTTTCATCATAATGCATATCATGTATGAACACGATGACATCCACATACGTATGATACATCTATCTTATTAAATTTTTTTCTTCAAAGAATTTATAGTACTATTATTATTAGATTGACGTACATATTATGAGATGGTTAATTAATGATTTTATACAAGACACACATTAAAAGACAGCCCATGTAGGTATGTACTAATTACACAGTGAATATGTTGGACTTAAATAAATCAGAGGGTTGATGCTCTAAGTGCAGAATATGTGGGGTCAGCATACGCCCTCGTGCTAAACAGAACAGTACAATTCAATCTTGATAAATAGCATCTTGAAACAGTTGTTCGCATCTTAGAACTACTTGTCCCATTTCATGTTATAAGTTCACACCACGAAGGAAGAAAGGAAATGCCAATGCAAAGAAGGGCAATTTTGTTCTGCTTGTGGATTGAATTCTACTTTGACACCATTATTTTCCTATCTTAACAGTAGTAGTTTATTTCTAGCTTTCATACAAAAAATTGTCTAATGGCAAGAAGGTTGTTAAAAAAAAAATCCGTTAATTAAGATCATGCGTTTGATCACCTTTAAAAACCAATCAATGTGTGAAACAGTGGAACACTGTTAAATAGTATAATATTTGGCCAGAAGGTGTTTGATATATGATGTAAAGAACAATACTATTTATAGCTTAAATGAAAAGTAATTATTTGTGATTCATTGTGACATCATATTTATGGACCCTTCAGTATTTAAACTTTCACATCTTTATTTTCCTATTTTTACGGTATCAGTTTATTCATAGCTTTCAAAGAAAAAAATTGTTTAATAGGAAGACGGTTGTAAAAAAGAAAATAAAAAAAAGAAAAGAAAAGAAAAGAAAAATCCATTATTTAAGATTGTGTTCGATCACCTCCAAAAATGAATCAATATATGTGACATACTATTAAAAAATTATAATATTTGGCTCAGAAGACTTTTAATATATGATTCAACTAACAATACTAATTATAGATTAATTGATAACTAATTGTTTGTGATTTATCGTGACATCATATTTATGGGCCCTTGAGTATTTAAACCATTGACAGAAATTGGCTAAAATGTCATGATAAAAACTTTATGGGCAATCTAATCAAATCCGAGAAGAATAGTGATATATATCATGTGATCAACAAGATTATGTAGTTTTCTTTTTATTGATTTTGACAGGAGCCGGAGACATGCATCATCTCAATATGGACCAAATTGTGGAGCATTTTAGTTCAATCAAAACCACCTCAATAATAGAAAACAACATGGAGGGCAAAACATCAACTATAAAAATGAAGCAATAAGGGTGTTGTTGGGCCATGTTGTTTAGCCAGCTAGCTATAGTGTTTGCACAAGCGATATAATAGAAAATGGTCTTGTCACACACACACCATGCGTGAAGTGGAAAAGCCAAACTTTAATTAGACACTTTCTGGCTTGGCTCAGCTCAATTGACGCCTATGTTTCCCTTCATCTTTGTTTGTCATTTTAATTTTGAAAGGGGTGGAATCCTAAAGCTATAGGTTAACAGTATAGCTAGGCTGGTTCTCCATAAATTTCCCAGTTGAAAATAATAACACCCCATGAGATATTTTCAGTTACATAAAGATGAAAAAGCAAGATGGGAGTACTTTATTTCCCATCAAACCACCTTTTGGATGCAGGAAATTATATATACATACTTATCACGAGAACTTATCCACAATAGAATTGCAAGAAGAGATCAAATTGAGGCAAGAGTCTGAGAGTGAGACGTTGTATTTTAATAATGCAAGGTTTCCAGATTTAGCCACAAAGGAGTAACATTATTGTCCTTGCAAGCAGTGGCCGAAATTTTTGCTTGGAATGGAAATTGGTTCATCCCCTAGAGGACTCAATCCAAATGAGTCTGGGGAAAGGTGAGAAGACCAGAAGAGAACAGTAAGACATCATGGATAAATGTGTTGGAAGAGAGGCTGATAATTTCAACCACAAAAGGGCTTTTGTGCAGAGACAAAGAAAAACAAGTCACCAACGAAATGAAAGCACTTAAACTAAGCATGACTTTTCTAGGGTTTTATGGTCTCATTATCACCCACTTCATCATCAATATGGTGCAACTCACCATCCTTTTGTGATAGTTATCCCCTTGTTGAAAGCAACCTTGGACAGAACAGTGACCATATACACATCATGTGGTCCTCCTTATAATAAAGTCAGTCCAAAGAGGACAGACTCAGACAGAGAGAGAGAGAGAGAGAGAGAGAGAGAGGGAAATGATTTTAGAGAAGTGGAAAGGACGGCATGTATAAATGGAAATAAGACATAAAAAAGAATGCAAAAATAAAAACAGTACTTGGCAAAGAAGGCTTTCAAGAGTGGAAAGGACTATTACCATTTCCAAATAAGATGATTATTTGGGTGTTTGGAGAGAGTCTCTTATAGATAGCAATGGCTCGTACAAGCACAAGCAACCCTTTCTTGACTATGTTGAGTGTGTTTATGTAAGAGAGAGAGAGAGAGAGAGATACCTCCCAGGAAAAAGCTAAACCGATAAGCACGCTAGGAGGAACCCAACAACATTCTCATCTCACATAGACTTGATAGCTAGATAGACATGGAGAGAAGAGAGAGAGTGAGAGAGAGAGAGAGAGAGAGAGAGAGATGGATACCTCTTTTTGGTTGAAAACGACCCGCCCAAAATCACTCAGTCAAAGGACCAATGCCTCTATTGGCAGGCTCACACACCACCCATCTGCTCCTTTCACGCCTTTAAGTGAAATAATTATGCTTTCCTCTAGGGTTAGACACCAGCCACGTGTACATTTGAAACATTGTTTGTTGTATGAATCTTCCCAAAACAAGTCACAGCTCGTCCTGTGACCAAAGCAACCCTAACCCACCATAACCCACTTCTCTTTGTTTTTCTTTTTTTTTTTTTCTTTTCTTTTTTTCCCTCTCCTTTTTTCTTTTCTCTCTTGAAAAATATTAATATGGATTTCATGCAACTTCTTGGTTTTGATTGGGAGAGAGAGATTGGAGGGGAGAGGGGGAGCTTCTCTGTCAATCCCTCACCTGCTACCACGTGAAGTGGCACAATACTAAGTGTTTCCTATCCACTCACTTCCCACAATATCGCTGTTTCTGCTTTCTCTCTTTCGCTTTCATGGTCCAATTAAGCACAACAGCCAAATTTTGCTCTCTCTATAGATATTAAAAAGATTAAGAAAAAGATGGCTCTTTTGTCTTCAATAAATTCCCCCCTCTTGGTCTTGGCTTCTTTACCTTCTTGCCATCTTTACTCACATTTCTCTCTCACACACACACGCACACTCTCAAACACACATATTCAACAATCCTCATGGCCATACAGTAGTCGTGCCGTGCTGTCTTGCTCATGCTTTAGTCTTTGCTCGAGGGAGGTAAATTAAATTGGACACACTCACTCTCTCTCTCTTTCACAAGCACACATACACCTAGAAATACATACACAAACAGTGCATTAAGCCGTCTTTCTCACGCTTGCTAGTTCACTGAAATTGAAATAACTGTTTATTCGCTTGTCTTTCTCTGGAGCAAAGTTTTCTTTCTTTCGTTTTTTTCCTGAGAAATGAATTGAAAAAGATGGAATTGATGTATGGATCTATTTTCTCCACAGGAACCACCCCACCCCGTAAGATCAAATATTGGTGCATGTTTCATTCTCAAGCTCTAGTGCCACCGCCAGCTAGCTAGGTCACGTGGCTAGGGGTTGTCCAGTGCATTTCCAAGGCTAAAAAAAATGTTTTCGTCAAACAACAACAACAACAATGGTTTCTTTAACAATGACCAAGTCTGTTTTTCTGACCAATCTATTTTGCATAGGCCTTTTCTCAGTGACATCATTACCAATTCCAAACAAGACCAAGACCCTCCTTTATCTTTTTTCCACTTCTCATCTCCCAGCTTCCTCCACTATGAATCAGCATTAGAGGATGACCGTGATGTTTTCCTCCAACAACACCATGATCTTTTATTTCTCCACCAGCAACCAGCTTTGAGGACTGATCATCATAGTACAAATTTATCCGAGATTTTCGTTAACATGGCCGATTCAACAAGCCAAAATGACGTTACTGGATTGACGAAAGACTGCCAGCAGATCCCGAGGAAGAGAACTTCAAAGAGAGACCGACACAGTAAGATCAGCACCGCCAAGGGACTGAGGGACCGCAGAATGAGATTGTCCC